>PISX010002995.1:0-148030 GCA_004024625.1 Mellivora capensis | reverse complement strand
TTTTTGAATTCCCAGGTGAACTCCATTCTTCTCAGCCTTAAACCAAAAGTAAAAGGAAACATTACGATTTTCATTCTTCCTGAGTTGCCTCCGTCCTGAAGAGCAATGGAGGTGCTATTGGGAGGAAGAGGATTAATTTTATCTCTAATTTGTCTCCTGTTAAAATTCTCTACAGCCATGGATATACCACTGTCAGGTAAAATGACAGCATTCAATACCTACTTCATGGAATTTCTTACTTGCATTTTCATTTTTAAGTAGAATACTTGTAGTTTGAAGATGGGACTTTTCTACTATTTTTCTATTTATTTTCCAGCAGTCTGTCATCAGAATTCATCATTCCCTTAAAAAAAAAATTGACTGTCTTATCTTTGGCTGCTTGCTATAAGTATTTTACAGCTCAGGCTTTTTGGCTCTTCTTATGCAAACTTGGCACATAACAGGAAACATGACTTATAGATCAGGTGTTTTGCCACGTAAGATACTCTTCAATATGGGGCGCCTGGGTGGCTCAGTGGGTTAAAGCCTCTGCTTTCAGCTCAGGTCATGATCCCAGGGTCCTGGGATCGAACCCCGCATCGGGCTCTCTGCTCCGCGGAGAGCCTGCTTCCTCCTCTCTCTCCCTGCCTGCCTATCTTGCCTACTTGTAATCTCTGTCTGTCAAATAAATAAATAAAATCTTAAAAAAAAAAAAAGATACTCTTCAATATTACCAAAGGCTGTTATTTATATACTCCGTTAATTTATTTTAGGGAATGTTATGATTCAGAAATTAGTAGTATTCAACCAATTATGATAAAAAGGAAGGGAATACACTTTGTATATTTTTTCAAATTGGTTGTATATTTAAGAATGAAAACAATGAATTAAGAAAATATTAAAGAGCCATTATTATACAACTAAAAATATAAGATGATAACAACTCTGAAAATCTAGACATTATATACTATGCATTCATATCCAGAGGTTAGTCATTGGTTTTATGGAAATATATATCTTGACATACATAAATATCTATGCATACATATACAGAGGTTAGTCACTGTTTTTATGGAAATATATATCTTGACATACATAAAATAATAAAAATCATACATTTACAAACAGTTTATGTAATACTGTATCAGCTGTGTAACAGAGATTTGGGGGAATTTCCCTTGTGTTATTAGGACAGGGAATATAAAAGACCCTTGAGAGGTTATTTAGATATCTTTATCCATATGTTTCCTGTATTATCCCTCCTGTCTTTTTTTTTTTTAGAGATTTTATTTATTTGACAGAGAGAGAGCACACAAGCAGGGGGAGGAGCAGGGAGGGAGAGGGAGAATCAGGAAACCCAAACCTGGGCTTCTTCTCAGGATCCTCGGATATGACCTAAGCCTAAGGCAGATGCCTCCCACACGCCCTTCTCCTGTCTTTTCCATATGTAATTTGGAGATTTATAATACAAGAGGCAGTGCTTGTTTATTTGAATCTTGGCCTTGGAAATGACCTTTGCATATCATCTAAGCTTGAGACAATTAGACTTGAGCTCAACAAGTTGAATAAACATGAAGAGACTTGCTAATTCTGAACTGAAACTTTTCTTCTGAAGTACTTGATCTGAAAGTAAATAGAAAGGAAAGTAAGTCTCTGACTATACAATATGATATGTTTTTGAACCATTTTTCTGAGGGCCACCTTAAATTACTTCATATAGGTGTTTCACATCATACACTTTGGGCAGCCGTGCCCTTTGAGTTCACCCCTAAGTGAGAATTCCTTCTCCATTGTTCTGACAGAGTCTCTCTTGGATATTCTTTCTTCTTGAGGAATTTCACCTACTTGTTCTATAGATGTACAGATTTAAAGTTCTCTTTAAGTCAAGCTGAAATCTCTTAGTCTACACACAATATGTATTAGCCTAGTTGTGAACACTCAGGTTAAGAACTGGAAATTATTCATCTTCAATATGTTCTTTTGGTTTGAGTGTGCAGTGCAAATTGAGAGCAAAGTTCTTGGTGATTCTTGTGAGAAAGAAAGAGGTTAATAATCTTACATTTTTTTCCCCAGTAACAACAAAGATGTACTGGGATTCCTGATTCAGATTCCTGACCATGTTCCCTTAGAATATACATTTCCTTTCCTTCTTTTCTCATTTAGTTCATCAGTGGTAAAAAATTTAAGTTTATATTAATCCATAACACACATTTTTTATTCTGGTTGTTGTCTCAGTTACTTGTGCATTTTCGTTCTGTAATGTCCTTGGACAACAATTGTTATAAAATATTAATGATGTTTTCAGAGCAACTGAATATTAACCATTCATTTCAGTACTCCAGAGCACTCACTAGTAAATGCAACTAAGGCAGGTATCCAATGTGAGTGTCAACGAGCCTGGTGTCTCTGTAATTGGCCTAATTATGGAGGAAAGGATTTATAATGTAGAATATATATTCTTATAAACACTCAAGGGTTATTCCATTCCCTGAATAATTCGTTATTGCTGAGACTTTACAACCTTAGCAAATTTAAGGAAGAATTATGTTCTAATAAACAAGTTGTTCACAAGTTATTAGCTGATATCTTAGGGACTGTTACTATTGTGTGTCATCTCTCACCTTTTATAACTGTAATAAAATTTAAATGATGTGAATTTGCAATAAGCTCAAGACTTGTTCTACTTAGAAGCAGTAGCAATCAGAAACAAGGTAAATGTCCATGAAGGTATGACTGTTTTTTGCATGTTGTTAAAATGTTTATGAATATCTGATGGATAAAGACTGAACTTGGGCTCATGTACCTAAACTAGTAAAACTCAATGATCAGATTAATTAAACCAAAATTTTTTTTTAGAATTAGAAATAGCTTTCAGTTATTATTCTAGGCTGGCCATCAATGCTTAAAATGTGATCCATGGACCTCTCAGGGTCCATGAAGCAGTATTTTTTTTTTTTCTAAATGATTATTGTATAATGTTACAAAATTCTACATGGTGAAAAAGAAGCCATGAATGGGACACTTAGCTGGCTTAGTGGGTGGAACATGCAACTCTTGATCTTGCGGTTTTAAGTTTGAGCCCCACAATAGGCATAGAGATTACTAAAAATAAAAAAAAAATCTTAAAAAAAAACCTCATGGGTAAAACATGTTAGTATAATAGAATATGAAAAGTTCATTGGTATGATTTCAGATTCTATATTGTAGTAAATGTTTAAGAAACTACCACATATTGAGTTTGGTGTACTATTTAAGAAGCATGTCCACCATCATCAGAAAGGATGATGAAGTGTCTCATCCTTTTTCAAGTACCTATCTGTGTAGAACTGGATTTTCTTCATATATTTAAGCAGAACAACTTTTGTGACAGATTGTATGTAGAAGTAGATGTGAGAATCCAGCTGCCTTCTGTGAAGATATTAAAGAGATTTGCGAAATGTAAAAACAATGCCACTGTTCTCATTATATTTCATGTTCTTGATAAAATAGGTAATTATTTTAACATATAAGGTTATTTAAAATGGATTAATAATAAAATTTTAAAAGGTTTCTCAGTTTTAATTTCTAATAAGGTAAATATTGTTAGATACAAATCAAATGAACAAATGCCCTTTGGGACTTCCTCTAGTTTTTAAGAATGTAGAGAGATCCCGAGACCAAAAAGTCTTAGAACAATTTAGCTTTACAAGTGAGAAAATACAGTGGTTTAGGGTCTGGCTCGGTGTAATGGGTTTAGGGCCCTATTTGTAACTGCACTGTGGAATATTACTTACCTAATCAGGCTCAGTGCATTTCTGCACATTGCTTTTCTCAAAACATATTTGCTGAAATCAGCTTCCTGCTACTGAATCACTTATACTTCCTTATGAATTCAGTGTTGTCCCTTTCCTTACTAGAGGTTGTAAGAATGGTACTAAAATGGTAATGCATCAGTTTAAAAACTATTGAGTCACGGACCGTAGATCTTTACCTATCATCTGTGTCCCTCTTCAAAACCTAACCCGTGTTTGTATCTTCAGCATTAGTACACTTATTTTATGAACACAATTTTCAAATGCCATCCAGCTGCTTCACTTAGTGAGAAACAAAGTCACTCGCCTACTTTTTAAGTTTGTGTTGAAGGTTATTTAACTTTGAGACACAAAAAAAGTTTATCACAAGATGAGGAGATATTTGAATATGTAGAATCCATTTAAAAATACCATTGTTTATTTTTATTGCTGATTATTACTGTTAAATTCTAAGGGGAAGAAACTAACCCCAAGCCCCCAATAATACTGAGAGGATAATTTATAAATGGGGAAGCTTAGGGGAAAGCGTTTATTAATAAAAGCAATAAGTAGAAATAAAAATAGAATGAGGATGTTATAATTTCCTTTGTAATAATTAGCAAAGTATTTTTATCATTTTTAAAGGTTGGTGTTCATTTGTGGCAAGGATGTTGGAAACTGTATACTCCTATGTTGTTTATAGTTAATATCCTCTCTTTTTTTTTAGTTAGTTAATATCCTCTTGTGAAATGATATCATCATTTATCCAGAGTAAATACTATTTGTGTCTATACTTGGAAATTTATCGTAAGTCACTAATTCAATAAAGGAAAAACTTATATGATTGAAAAATTTAAATGCCTATAGAAGTACATGTTATCTGGAAAGAGAAAAATGAAAGAAAAATCAAATGTCCAATAATAAGAAAATTATCCAAGAAATGAACACAAAACAATGGGAATAAATAATGGAAAAGTGGTAAAATAATTATAATGTCTTAGGAAACTAAGACATTAAATTAAAAAGAACAACTGTCAAAATGACTGAACTAAATAAAAATATATATACACATATATATGTACAATATATATACACATATCAACATAGATAGAGTAAATGTCAGTAATTTAAAAATAGAGATTTTAAAGTTGTAATGATGTGGCAATTTTTATTCTGCTCTACAAATTGTTTCTTTATCTGGGTTTAAATAAAATGAACACTTTTGGCAACATGAAATCAAACAGTATCAGTGAAGTATGTTCTTTATAATTAAATACATTTTGCATAATCCAATTAAAAATGGGCAGAAGACATGAACAGACATTTCTCCAAAGAAGACTTACAGATGACCAACAGATATATGAAAAGATATGCACCATCACTAATCATCAACAAATTAAAGACCACAATGTGATATTACCTCATACCTCTCAGAATGACTAAAATCCAAAACACAAGAAACAACAAGTGTTGGATGTGGAGAAAAAGGAATCTTTATACATTGTTGGTGGGAATGCAGCCTTGGGTAGCCACTGCAGAAAACAGTATGGAGATTCCTCAAAAAAGTCAAAAATAGGATTACCATATGATCTAGCGATTCCACTATTGGGTATCTACCCAAAGAAAGCACAAACATTAATTTGCAAAGATAATGCACCCCTGTGTTTATTGAGGCATCATTTACAATAGCCAGATTATGGAAGTACCTAAAGTGTCCATTGATAGGTGAATGAAGAAGTGGTAATTATATATACAGTAGAATATGATTCAGCCAGAAAAGAATGTAACCTTGCCATTTGCAGTGACATGGATAGATCTAGAGGATATAGGCTAAGTGAAATAAGTCAGTCAGAGAAAAACAAATATCATAAATTCCAGAATTTAAGAAGGAAAACAAATGAACAAAGAAAAAAGACACAAACTAAAAAACAGACTCTTAACCATAGAGAAAAAAGGGATGGTTGCCAGATGGGCAGTGGCAGGGGGAGGGGGCGGGGAATGGGTGAAATAGATGAAGGGAGTTAAGAGTATACTTATCACAATGAACACTGAGTAATGTGCAGAATTGTTGAATCACTGTATTGTATACCTGAAACTAATATAACACTATGTTGACTACACTGGAATTTAAAAAAAAAAATGACCCAAGAGCAAACCTCAATTAATTAATAAAAATATTTTTCAATGAGGAAATCAGATTTGTTCTGTACTTCACACTTTTTTTATAGTTCTCTTATCAGTTTAGGAAGCATGTTTCAAGTATTTTTGTTATAGCTAAATTCAGCTGACCTAATATTTGAAGACCATGTTCTTCATACACATATTTTGATATTTAGTTCAACAGGTTCCAACAATCATAAAACAGTCAAAAGTGCAAGTTGCCTTTCCCTTTGATGAATATTTTCAAATTGAATGTGAAGCTAAAGGAAATCCGGAACCAATGTGAGTATACTTGCAAATGAAATAATTGTTTATATGTATATAATCTCTTTTTAAAATTTCTTTGTATTCCGACCATCATAAGCTTGTTGAACTCTAAAACTACATATGATTAAAGTTAAGAGTTGCCAAAAAAAAATACTAGCTATGCTTATGAAAATAAAGTTTGGTTTACATATGTTCTTCTGCAAGTCGAAATAATTTTTACCATAAAATAAATTGCCTTATGTTAAATATTTAGCATAGGTTTTAGCAACATGGAAATAGTTGATAATTCCTTACAGGTGAACAAAGTAGCCAAAGTCCAGAAGATCTTTTATTCTTCTTAGTGAATATTAAGTATTAAGTAGTATTAAGTTGTATTAAGTATTAAGTAGCAGTAAGCAGTAGTATTAAGCTGAAAGTTAATACATTTTTTAAAAATATTTTATTTATTTATTTGACAGAGAGAGAGATTACAAGTAGTCAGAGAGGCAAGCAGAGAGAGAGGAAGAGATAGCCCAATGTGGGGCTTGATCCCAGGACCCTGAGATCAGGACCTGAGCCAAAGGTAGAGGCTCAACCCGCTGAGCCACCCAGGTGTCCCTGAAAGTTAACACATTGATAAATGACATTCTATACATATTTACTATTGCATATCTTTAAATGTGACACATATTTTTTTAATGTGACACGTATTTTATTCAGTGTCACATTTTATTTACAATTTACAAAATTACATTTTATTTACAATTATTTTATTCAGTGTCACATTTAAATGTGACACGTATTTTATTCAGTGAGTAGGCTGTTACTTGATATTTTTTAAGTTGTCATAGAAATATTTAATCATCTGAATGCTAACTGCATTGTATATTTTATCTAGTGTTTTATTAATTAAATAATTGTTAGTGTGGGTGATCATAATCAGTGATGATGTTTTTTCAAAATACCTCCCACACCTTGGAAGGGAGAAAGAAATGTTTGTGTGTTGGGAGTGAAGAGGGAGGAGCTGTAGGGAGAATTTTAGATTTTAATGTAGGTGATTCTAAAATGGGCAGCAAAGCTACATACTTCTACTGATTTGAGTGATTCTTTTCCATATACTAAGAAAACACATATTTAAGAAAAATTAATTATTTGAAATTGTATTGTGACTAACATTATTATTATCTGATAATTTGATATTTTAAAAATCATTCTTAATGAATCATTGATGTTTTAAATTATCATTATTATCTATAGTTTACCAAATGGAATATATTCAATTAGTATATGTAAATGTGGATAGAATTATATGAAGAAGAGTTTATCCAATCATTATGTATGGATCAGTATGGATCAGTCAATATTATGATAAATAGTAATGAACTGAGTTTTATATCAGAAGATAATACCCTATAATCGTCAGAGATGATTAATGATCAAATTTGTTTATACTGGTCTATAACCAGTATGAATTTAATTATGAAATACCACTAGCATTTACAATAAATTCAGAAATATGAATAGAATGTCTTCTGGTAACACTATTACTTATTGTCCTGTCTAATATAATTATTCAAGAAAATAAAATCTATACATATGAGAAAATATGATTAATATTATTATTATTATCATAGAATTTGTTATTCTGTCTATTCGCTGGACAAAAACAAGCTTTTATAAATACAAAGAGCTACACTGAAGTGGTCAATTATAAGTTGATTTAAAAATTAAAGATAAATTTGAAAAAGCTTAATTAGATGTCCATACAAGGCAGTTAGAAAATAATTGGGAAACAAGAAGGAAAAAGCCCATCACAATAGCCAAAGGAAAAAATCCATCAGTCTTAACAGTTAGTGGTAGCAACATCGACAAAAACAATATCATATACTATGTAACAAGAACTATGTGGGATTTAAATTGGGGGCAGTGTCTATAAAGTTTTGCCTAGGATCAGGAAAGAAGATTTCAATGAATGAAAACACGTAACTTATTTCCAAGTGGAAATGTTTAATTCTGTATAGGTGAAGTGATCCCATTCAACATACTGGAATTTAAAAAATAGATTCTCTGTGTTCTTTGTAAGTAAAGCCGGTAAAACATAAAACACACATAGAGAGAAGACATAAAAGAACTGGGATTGGGGAAGAAGGCAGGTATGCTCCTAAAAAAAAAAAAAAAAAAGTGTGGCCTACGAAGGTTTGTTATTCCTGGTGAAAGAATAATCAGATAGTTTAGTGTAAGAAAATGGTGTGCTGAAACATTCCACAATTTGCATGGATAATTCATATATGAAATGCTGAATAAAATCAAGTTGGAAAGTCATCATCAGATTAATAACATTTTTTTTAAACTTTTTATAACCTCATCTACAGAAATGACATGGTTCCACACTGGGGTGGGAATTTAACTGTATATTTTTTTCTGGAATACAATTCTGCAACATTTATCAACAGCTATAAAAATTTTCTTATGTTATTGGTCTGTCATTCTTACTTTTAAGAGATTGGTCTCATGAAATATTTAGATAAGTGCCAAAAAATAAATTATGTTAAGGTTGTTTACCATGATTTATTTATAAAAGGGGAAAAATGCAAATTGTTAAGTAACTTCAATAGTAATCATATGACAGGAAATAATGTCATAGAAACTGTCTTTAGTAGCATGGTAATAATCGGAAAAACTCAGTTATCAAAACTTTATATTTTTGTGGTCACAGATACGTTACTAATATCTCTAAAAATCTAGATAGGAAATGTGACCACATTTAATGGTACTTGTGTTTTTTTTTTTTTTTTTTTTTTTTGAGTGAACTCTTCACATACACATATGATGACGTATTACATGTTTTTGGATTAAGTAGTCTTCAAAGTGTTAGTGAAATACTTTTCCAAGTGAAAAAATTAAAAGAAAAAAACTTTAAAAAGAACAGAACAAAACCTCTCTGCAGTTTTTGTTTTCTTAGTTGTTACAGCTTTTTTATGGGTTGGTCTTAGTTCAGCATGCCATAATAAAAATGTCACAGACTGGGTGGTTTAAACAACAAATGTACATTTGTCACATGGTTCTGGGGACGAGGCAGACCAAGATCAAGGCCTTCACCGATTTGGTGGCTGAGGAGGACCCACTTCATTGGTTATAGACAGCTGTTTTCATGTTATAACCTCACATGGCAGAAGAAAGCAAAAATGCTCTCTGGGGTCTCCTTCTTAAGGGTGCTAATCCCCTCCAGGAGAACTCCACCCTCTTGACCTGATCACTTCCCCAATCTTCTACCTCCAGACACTGTTACATTAGGGATTGGGCTTCAACATACGAATTTGGGGGAGACATAAACATTCTGTATATAGCAACTTATAAAATTTTTCAGACTCTTCTGAGACTTTTTTGGTATTCTGTTATATAGTCAATTAAAAAAATTTTTTTTACCATAAAATGTTTTGGTTTTATCATTGCTGTGTATTTGTTTTTCACTACTTTAAGAAATATGTTTTGATTTTTCAGGATTGTTTACTTTAGTTTTATCTTACAGATTTATGTGGACTAAGGATGACAAGCCTTTTGATCTCTCTGACTCTCGGATAATTGTATCTAACAACTCAGGAACCTTTAAGATCCCAAATGAGGGGCACGTATCTCACTTTCAAGGGAAATACCGTTGCTTTGCTTCTAATAAACTGGGAGTTGCTATGTCAGAAGAAATAGAATTTATAGTTCCAAGTAAGTGTTACAATGGAGGTTTCATTTTACAAATTTTTTAGTGTTGAGTAAAATAATGACACAGTCTTAATTTAATTACCAACTTATATATGTCCTATATTTCTTTTTTCTTTTTTAAAATTTAAATATAATTAACATATTATTAGTGTGTTATTAGGGTTTCAGAGGTAGAGTTCAGTGATTCATCAGTCTTATATCCTGTGCTCATTATATCCTGTGCCTTTCTTAATGTCCATCACCCAGTTATCCCATACTCACATTCCCCAATGAAACCTATATTTCATTTCTAAGTGAAACTGTCCTCTAGGTCTTGATACTTAAAAGTGGGTGATATATTTTTTAAATATTTATTTGTTTTAGAGAGAGAGGGGGGCAGAGGGAGACAATCTCAAGCAAACTCCGCACTGAGTGTGGAGCCTGACTTGGGGCTCAGTCTCATGATGCTGAGATTGTGACCTGAGCTGAAACCAGGAGTTGGACGCTCAGTTGAACCACCTGGGTGTCCCAGAAGTGGATGATCTTTGAAAGCAATATAAATTTGTGTTTCAGTATTCTTATATCTAACCTGGGGGGTGGGGAGGAATAGTGTCTGCTTTACCTCATGGGATGAGAATTAAGTTAAATACATTGGTTGGATGTGGCTTAATTATACTGCAGTAACAGGTACTCTCCAGGCCCCTGTGTTTATTCCCTGATTATGCAGTTGGCTGTGGACCTTAGAGCTCTTCAGGGCATTTGTTCTCAGTGAAATCTCCTGAAGGTCCATGCTGATAGAGATGGCATTATCCTGTGGCTATACCATGTGAAACTTATGCCACCTTGGTCAAAAAGTCTGGGGCAGAGAGCATGAAGGATTACTTCCTACAAAAAATTGTACAGGCACTTTCTACTCATAGTTTGTACTCAAAGGTAGATCCTACCGCCCTGCTTAACTTCAGTAATGAATGCCCATTAGAGAATGAGCAATTGATATATATTAATGATGTTTTCCATAAATAATAATCATGGAAAACCATAAACTACTGTTAAGGGTGTTATTTATCCATCACTGTGATGAAGATTAAATGACTTCCTCATTACCGTATTTTGTTTGCCTGTGCAGCATGGGATCACTGGCGACCAGCTTCCACTTTTGGTATCTTGTTTTCCCTAATCTTAAGGTATCCAACATCACATGATTCTAACCAAAATCTTTGTAGAGTAAATTCTTATGTATAAAACTGTGGACAGCTTCTTTTTGGCAGTATCTTCTTGCAGACTTGTAGATACTGAAGGGTCTCAGAGTCATAGACCTTCTAGGTTATGGACCCTTTATCCTGGGGTCAGTAGGGGTGGGTCAGAATGTATACAAACCTCAGAAACACAAATACTGAAAAGCATGTGTACCTTATCCTAAAAATTGAGACAGATGACTGGATTTAAATTATTCTAAAGTCCTTGTATAATTCTAGAGGAGAGAAGATCAAACTTAGGGTGTTACAAGTAAAGTATGCATCTTAAGATTTATAAAGCAATTACGTTAAAAGTATAAAGTAAAATATGAATGATTAACAGACTATGTTTGAGGGATAAAAAGAAAAAGGTAAGAATTGTGTGAAAATGAAAGAAAAAACTATATAAATTAATCCCTGTAATTGAAGATGAAAGTAAATAGATTAAATGCTTCAAGTTTTTTGTTTTTGTTGCTGTTTTTAAGAAAGGTATAAATTGTTTATCACCTAATACATCTAAATCATAAGAATACAGAATTGTTGAAACTGAAAGATGGAAAAGATGTTCCAGATAAATGCTATTCAAAACAAAGTAGGAATGGCTGAATTATCACTCAAAACAGAACTTATTTTTTAAAGGCTTCCTGAAGATTAATTCACTAGGCATATATAATATTAAAATATATGAAACAGAAATAGGTTATAAGTAGGATGGGATATCTCATAATATCTCATAATAATGTGTGATATTAACATATGTGTCTCATTTCTTGGTAGCTTAAGCAGAGAAAACATCAGTAAGCTTATGGAAGACTTTAAAGAACCCAAATATAAGGTCCATCTAATGAACATGTGATGTTTTTCATCCTAGAAATGTATCTTAGAAAATAAGAAAATATGAAAATGAATAATCTAAGCTTTTTAGGTAACATAATTTTAAGATGAAAATGCATGAGCTGATTTAAGTTAACAGAATAAACTCAAAAGAGATTGAAGGGATAAAATAATACAGAAGCAGAACATAAATCCAGCAAGGAGGTGTGAAACCTTTATAGTTGAAAAGTATGCACAATTATTAAAAAATATTTCAAAAGATCTAGATAAATAGAAAAAAATAGACCTTTTTCATGGATTTGAAGAGTTAGTAAAACTAAAATGTCAACTCTTCATGACTTGATATGTAGAATAATTGAAATCCAAATCTCTAGTTTGTTTTGGGTATGTTTATAGAATGTGACCAGGTGATTCACAGTGTAATTTGAGGAGTAAAGGGCAGAATTTGGTAGAAACGCTTGAAGAATAAGAACAAGTCAAGAGAACTTGACCTTATCAGATAACAAGGCTCAATGTAAAACTTTAGTGATTAAGCCAGTATGGCTTTCGATAGGATTAGATAGATGGAACAGCATAGAGAACCCACAAACAAACCCTTGTACATGTGAAAGCACTATGAAAACTAGCGTGGATTCCCTCCCTCTCTTCCTTCCCTCCTTCCTAATCTAATGGGGTGGAACAACTCATTGTCCATGTAGGGACATGTTTATTTGGAGTCTTATCTCACATTATATAAAAATCCGTTCTAGGTGTATTAAAGCCTACACTTTGAAAGGGAAAACATATTTTAAAAAATTAGAAAATGATTGGGGCCATGTATTTATGGTTTTAGGATAGGGATGTTTTCTTAAGTAGGACCTATGGTAGTTCTGTGAGGAAATCACTAAGGATTTGATTTTTAGAACCCCTTTTTATCAATAGACCTAAAAAGAAAGGGAAATGATAAGCCACAACCCAGGGAGAAAAACCATTGCAAGTGACTATAACTAAAAATAATGTTATGTATTTGTAAATAATTTTAGAAGAAAATTTAAAAAATAATTTAAAAGACATAAACTTGTACCTCAGACCAGAATGGCCAATGAGAATGGGCTCAACATCATTAGTAATCAGAAATAGATTAACTGTAACCTAAATAATGAAATCATTTGTTCCCACAAAATTGGGAAATACTATGAAGTTTGAGAGTAAAAATTTTATGTGGGAACATACAGCTACTGTAATACGTATCTACCACTGATGCAGGTGTACCTTCCCACCTGGTCTGTGGAAAATGCTTGTCACTGCCTCCTTAATTGAAGATGCTCTCACCCATAACCCTGCTCTTCCATTTCCTTCATCAGATGTGGGTACCGCTCCTCTGTGTCCATTGGGACTATTTGTGGTACCATTGCTTGAATTAAGAATACACTGGAAAAAACACGAGTCTATCGATGATAAGAATGGATAAATCTATTGTGGTATAGTCATACAAAAGTACTATTCAGCAGTGACAATTGATGCATCTTAGGAATATGTTGAACAATGAAAGCAAATCTTGGAAGAATACACACAGTATGATTTTATTAATATAAGTTCAACATAGGGGCGCCTGGGTGGCTCAGTGGGTTAAAGCCTCTGCCTTCGGCTCAGGTCATGATCTCAGGGTCCTGGGATCGAGCCCCGCATCAGGTTCTCTGCTCAGCGGGGAGCCTGCTTCCCTTCCTTTCTCTCTGCCTGCCTCTCTGCCTGCTTGTGATCTCTGTCAAATAAATAAATAAAATCTTAAAAAAATATATATATGTTTAAGTTCAAGATATGTAAAGATAAAATATTATTTAGGGGTATGGCTGTATGTGGAAAAATTATACTGATAAACAAGAGAACGTTGACAACAAAACTCAGGATTGTAGTTACCTCAAAGGGAGTGGGGGAGCAGATGGATTCTGCAACAGAAAGGTAAAGGTCTTTTTTGTATATGATGGGTGGTGGATAAAAGAGTGTTAGTTGTATTTCTTTGTGGTTTTTTTTTTTCTATAGGAACATAAATAATAAGTAGCATGTTTATTTGTCTGAATTAGATATACTGGGTTATTAAGTAAAGTGTTATAGCATAGTAATGGACAAAGTACTGTCAGTAAACTTGGAAGCTGGCCTCAGGAGTTTAGGTTTGAAGTGACATTCAATAGGAGATGTTCATGGGGTGCCTGGGTAGCTCAGTCGATTAAGCGGCTCCCTTCAGCTCAGGTCATGATTCCAGCGTCCTGGGATCGAACCTCAGGTAGGGCTCCCTGGTCAGTGGAAAGCCTGTTCCCCCTCTCCCTCTGCCTGCCACTCTGCCTACTTGTGCTCTCTATCTCTCTGTCAAATAAATAAATAAAATATTGAAAAAATAGATGTTCATGAGTTCTGGATCAGAAAGTACTACCATGATATTTGCGGTTGTGATCATAAAACTAGACAGATATATTGTCTCTAAGTATATAACTATAGTCATATTTTAGTTTATATTATAAAACTATATATTATAGTCTAACTATAACCATATAATCTGCCCATCTAATGAACTGAAATAACTGAAAAAAGATACGTGTGCAAGAGAGAGGTATTAAAAATCTGTTGTAGAAGGCAAGGCATATCAGCGTGATCCCTAACCTGAACTCTGATGGTTGCTATGGATACACAAAGGCAAAGGCAGTAGCTAGATCTGTTGCAGAGAAGCAAATGGCACATATTAGTATAAGATTCTGCAATTAAGGGGTTTTAAAAAATATTTTCTCTCATTATCTAAGCAGACCAAGTGATGGGGTGAACAATGTGAGGATAATTCTGGCCTGAATCTGCTAGTGTTGCAGTGAAGGGATGAGAGTCACATGTGAGCTATGTAGTGGGTAATTACCCTGTTTTTCCGATGCTGTAGAAAAGAGCAAAATAAATTAGGTTTCTTATGCATCATTTCCAGTCTCTCCTGAAATTAGTCCATCGCCTAACAGCTTTCTGCAATCATTTCTATGTTGAATAGGATCGCTACCCCAATTCTTAGGGGTTTATAAATCAGGGACCATTTCAAGCTTTCTACAATCTATATCAATTGATTCTTTTCTTAAGCTGTAGAGTGCAGAGAATCAATTCTTCTACTATATCGATGGAAACTTTGTGATTTGAATTTTAGAGTTTCATCTAGTTTCTTGAAGTTTTCATTAGACTAACCTTAAAGGCTTTAGCTGCCTAAGTTTTCACATGCGGGCAGTAACTGAAAATCCCATTATTACTCTCTACAAACAGAAACCTTTATACCCCATGTTCAGTTTTCTGCTTTCAATAATGCTGCAGTTGAGTTTGCTAGGGAATGAAAGAGTAAAAGAAAAACCAACCAAACAAACACAATGCACTGTTTTCAAACATGGAAAAAATCATTTAACTAAATGGATTTTCCACAATATGGCTTGGAGAGTTAGTCAGTGAATTATTCAACACATCTTTATTAAGCTCCCCTCATGTGCCAGCCACTTTTCTAGTAGTTTGAGAGCTAGTAGTGAACAAAACAAAAACTGTCCTCAAGAAATTTCTATCCTATGAATGTGGTTAGTGAGTTTGGCGAGAAGGTAAGATTCTTTCTAGCCTTGATTTTGACAACCACCAGCAGAGTTAAAATGATGATATATACATGATTCCGTGTGGGCTATTTCAGTACTGCCTGCCATTCAGATCAGCCTTTTCCAATTAGCATCTCTCCTCTGTCTCAGCCTCTAGGGATTTTTCTTTCTGATTTTTTAAAAATTTATTTTTGCGGGGCAGCTGGGTGGCTCAGTGGGTTAAAGCCTCTGCCTTCGGCTCAAGTCATGATCCCAGGGTCCTGGGATTGAGCCCCGCATCAGGCTCTCTGCTCAGCAGGAAGCCTGCTTTCCCCTTTCTCTCTGCCTGCCTCTCTGTCTCCTTGTGATCTCTCTCTCTGTCAAATAAATAAATAAAATCTTAAAATTATTTTTGTTTTGTTGAAGATTTTATTTATTGAGAAAGAAAGAGATCACAAGTAGAGGGGAAGGTCAGAGGGAGAGGGAGGAGCAGACTCTCTGCTGAGCAGGGAGCCCAATATGGGCTTGATCCCAGAACTCTGAGATCATGACCTGAGCCAAAGGTAGATGCTTAACCTACTGAGCCACCCAGGTGGCCTCTTAATGATTTTTTTTCAAAGATTTTATGTATTTATTTGAGAGAGTGTGTGTGTGAGCAAGAGAGCACAAGCAGGGGAAGCAGCAGAGGAAGAGGGAGAAGCAAACTCCCCGCTGAACAAGGAGCCTAATGTGGGGCCTGATCCCAACACCTTGGGATCATGACTCAAGCCCAAAGCAGATGCTTAACCAACTGAGCCACCCAGGCACCAACCCCTCTTTCTGATTTTTAAAAACAACTTTTGGGGCGTCATTTATATATCATAAATTTTATTGGTTTTGAGTGCAAAATCAGTTGAGTTTTTAAAATAAATTTTTAGTACATCATCATAATCTAATACTAGAACATTTTCATCATTCCCCCAAAGACTCCTTATGCCCATCTCTCTTCCCACCGCTAGCCCTAGTTAGTCATTAGTCTGCTTTCTGCCTCAGTAAATTTTTTTTCTGAACATTTCATATAAATGCAGTCATACCATACATGATTTTTTCCATCTAGCTCCTTCCACCTAGCATGTGTTCGTGATTTATTCTCGTTTTAGCATATATTAGTAGTTTGCTCCTTCTTATAGCTGAATAACATTATATTGTACGGATGTACCACTATTTGTTTATCCTTTCACCAGTTGATGTCCATTTGGATTGTTTCCAACTTTTGGCTATTACAAATCGTGCTGTTAGGAAATCCACATACAAATTCTCTGGAGTTTTTGAAGCATTTATTCATATACTATTTGAGGAGTCTTTTGGTTGTCATGTGTACTAATTGAGATGCTTGGAAATGGTAAAAGATGTCATGCTATGCTATTCTTCCTTCTTTGCATGCTTCTAGATGATGCTTGAATGCATATTACCAGTGACTGATTTATTGTTTCATAGGCTAAAGAATAAAAGAATGAATAAGAGTACTAAAGCAGTTTCTACACACTATTAAAATAATCTAGGAAATGGCAGGCTTGAAGATGCAATCCTCTATATACTGTTTTAATGGAAACCAATTAGGATTTCTGGTCTGCTGGGTTCTACATTTGTATAGCTTCCTCAGATTCCTGAGGACAATTCCCTTAAGACACACTTTGGCTATTTACTGCTCAGATTTGGGAGGGGTAGGGTAGCAAAAGCAGGGTCTGGTAGCGTATGCTAATTTCTTTTACTTATCTATGCAAACCAACTAAAGAAGATCAATTTGTTAAGAGTTTTACAGGTTTAATTAAGACCGAGGATTTTCCTCTCATCTATCAGATTGTGTGAATGACTAGAATGAAATGGGCTGGATTACGTGCCCTTCCTTAGCGTGAATCCATTACAAGCTCATAGACTGAAAGGCAATGTTATTTCTCAGTAGTCCTAAATGGATTAATGGGTTACTCTGTAGGAAATGGGAATCAATTAAATTTCTTTATAGATGGAAACTAGACTTGGGGATGATACAGCATGTGAGCTCAGTGGCATGCATCCATGATCATCATGTCAGACTGTATGCAATTTGCCAAACACATTTAATAGAAATGTAAGAAACTCAAAAAGCTCATCAGTCCAGTCCTGTGAATAGAGAGATAAGTCAAGATAGATAAAGTTCTATGGCATAGGAAGTTTTGCCCAGTAATGTGGGGGAGTATCATTAAACCATAGGTTCTATGTGAAATGCATACCGTTTCTACCCTCTGGTCCCGTCCCTACCTCCTCTGTAAAAGCTAATTGCAAATATTTGCATAAAATTACGAAGTTGTTACAATGTAGGCTACAGGGAAAATCAGAAGTCACAGCAGAAGAAAGCTGTATGCCCCTTTGCCCATCTGCTCTCATACAGTGTGCCTGGGTGTACCATGTGGAGTGAAAATACTTGACTATTAGCCAACATCTATTGAGTGAGTTTTTAAGTGCCCCACGCTATTTAATTGACTTATATAAAACGATTTACTTAAACTTTGACACAAATCAATAAATGAGGTGTCAATTACAGTTTGAGTGAGGAAACAGAAGCACATTAAGTAACAGATTCAGATCAAACTGTAAGTAAGGAAGCCAGGATCCAGCCCAAGCAGCTGACTACAGGGCTTATGTGTATAACCTGGGTGCCGGCAGTGCATCGTTTCTCATTCAGGTAACGTGTCCTCTAGGTGAGCTGAAATACATTGTACTTTTTTGTTGGAAATGCCTTGGCTGTCAAGTATCAGACTCACGGGAAGACAGGAGTGTAAGAATACTTGATGCGATTTCTTGAGTTTAAGGGAAAAATTGTAGAGTCACTTAACTTCGTAGTAGTTACGTCACCTGTACCTTTGTCATTTAAGTGGTTTAGTTAGCACAATTTGTATTGAGCTTAATTATCCTGGTGCTATTTCATTGTTACTTTTATTATTAAGCATGTTGGTGTGGTAAGACCATACAACTTAAGTTTTATAATATCATTGCCCTTAAGAAACTCCTAATCTAGTGAGACTTCTGAGGAGCCTAGAGAAATGATTTCAAAGGACTCTGGGATCAGTAAGTAAATGGGGGCACAGAAGGGTGAAAATACTGGTCTGAAGCTACATGGCCAGTTAGTTTTAGTGCCAGAACCCAGTTTATACTATGCTATAAATACAGGATATTTTTTAAGTCATCTGTATTTCAAGGACAAAGATGTTACTTTTTCAGTATATTAGGTTGAGAGAATTGAAAGGATGAGTTTCAAAATTCATTGTCACCATTTGAACTTGTAGAGGTCCTAGAAAGTTTGTATTTGCTGGTTTGCTTTATATTGATAATTCCAGTAAGAAGACTGCTGTCCATATGTCTAGTTTCTAGAAGAGTTTTTTCATACTAGATTCTGGCTGGGTTTTAGGAACCTGGGCCACTGGAGTTGTAACTAGAAATTTGTCTGCAACACTGAATAAGAACTGTGCAAGCCTGTTGGAGAATAGTAAACAAAGATGGGTGCTATCAACTGCTTGATTCCTGATAGATAGACTGGGAGGGACATTATATATAAAGGAAATTGACTTCATCTAGATGTGGTTATTATGGAATTTCCAAAGATTCTTAAACTTCTGCTTAGGTAGATGCTGATGAACAAGTAGATTCTGATTCCTTGGTGGAAAGGCCTTTCATGGTCAAACCATTGTTAGTGAAACAAAATTAAATGATCGTGTTTTTGCTGTTGATGGAGAACTCATTTAACATATGTTGACAAGTTAAAGCAATGTTAGTTGCCTTACACAAAAGAAAAATGATTGTTTACAATTCACTTTTTTTTTAAGATTTTATTTATTTGACAGACAGATCACAAGTAGGCAGAGAGGCAGGCAAAGAGAGAGGGGGAAGCAGGCTCCCTGCTGAGCAGAGAGTCCGATTCAGGGCTCAGTCCCAGGACCCTGGGATCATGACCTGAGCTGAAGACAGAGGCTTTAACCCACTGAGCCACCCAGGTGCCCCTACAATTACTTTTAAAAGTATTTTATCTGTCCAAACTCAACAGTGCTAATGTTTATCACCAGAGAAACACAATTAACTGAAGTCATTGGTTGGAGTTATTTTTAAATGGAGTCATTTCTTTATTTGAATCAAGATAAAATTCATGCCTGCTGTTAAGTTACAGTAATTAAATTCCACATTTATCTGTGGCCATTAAAATTGTTCACTTTCTACATGGAATCAGACTTACTAAATAGTTTCAAAGATAAAGAAGAAGACCATAAAAAAATACTGACAAATTAATGCTTTTATAATGCCTATTCTCAGATCTTAAATTATTAAATATATAAATATTCTTCCCTTGTTTCCTGAATTTCATTTCATCTGTGGTCTAAAACTATTCTGAAAATTTATGGTATGTTATAAATGGTTTAATAGACTTATAAATTTTATTTTATTTATTTTTATTATTGATGCCTTAGAAGTCAATCGAATTACATATTTACATCTTTGGAATTAGAATTTTATATTCTAGATTTAATTAATGCATGGATACTAGTGCTTCATGGGCAGTACTTGTTTGAATTGTTAGATTTTTCTGAATACTCTGAATCTCAGAATACTGAGAGTATTTCTGAATACTCTGAGCCTTAACTCCAGTTAAGGCTTTATATATCTTATTAATTAGCTACTTTACAATAGATATCATCCAGGGAACTGTGTATTTCTGTAAGGCGTTATAAAGTTCGCTTGTTATGAAACAGGATTACAGGCTCTTTCCATTGTCTATGTTTCTCTTCCTCTGTTGCCCCTTTTATCTGAATATGAACAAATTCAATAGCTATCCAGTAGCACTGTTAACTTCAATACCAAAGAACACAGGGCTTCAATTGTAGCAAGTTACACTAAACAAGTGATTTGAATTTGGAGCTTTGGGCATATAATTGTTTTGTAAGGTTCTACACATTACTTGCGTTAGGTATACTCTCTACAAAATGACTTGTATAGCATTTGCTCTCAAAGATAAGGCATTACCAAAGAGGTGGCATTGATATTTTATCTACAAGATCTTACCATAACGAATGCCCTAAACATGCTTTCCTGTCTTTTGGTGGAAATTTCATGCTACCTAAAGCAAAAGCTTGATTCCAAGATAGTTGCCATTTCAAATACGTTTCCAGCCTTGCCAAGAGAAATCTGCTACAATGAGCTGAGCAAGAGGGAATCGAGGATTGTCACATGGCTCAAGTCTGCTTTCCAAATTGTCAAAGGTGCTGCATATAACCCACTGCCCCTGCGGTGCTAAGCCTTGAAAGGTCGTTGAATTTAGACAAAAAGCAATTCATTGTGACTAGCTAGTGCATCAATAAGAGAAATGTCAGCAAATTCCTTCAACCACTCAGGAGTCGGGGTCAGGGTTGATGGGCAAGAGAATAAATACCTAGGAAATGCACAAAGCTTCTCAAGAAGAACTTTATAATCAATGAGTAGATCTTTAGACTTCCAAGAATAATGATAATCTTTTGTGAATCACCATTTAAGAATGCAATACAGAGATGGAATACCCTCTAATATGTTCCATCAAGCCAGCAATATTATAAATACCTTCTTAAGGTCCTTCTCTTTCGTAAGAGCCTGAGTAATTTTATCATTCAAAGTCCCCTATTAAAATCTAAACGTATCAATATAGTGTTCAAGCAGAATACATTTTGAACATTCTTAAAACTTTCTTGTAAATAATTTCATAAAAATAATCACACATTCGTGTTGGATTTCCAATTCTACTTAGCTGTGACTTTTATTCCCATTGTAATTGTGTTGCTCTTTTAGGAAGTGTCTCCAGCATGGGAAAGAAGGAATATTTTAAAATATTGCAAAGTCTCCTTTCCTACATCAATTCCATTTCATTTGAAATTTCATTTTCTGGGAGTGATTCCAGTGTGGAAGTTTCTCCTAGCAACTTAAAGTGGTCATGTTTCTCTATTCATTGTTATTTGTACCATTTTTCCAATGTGGTCTTTGAATTTTTAATTTAGTTTGGTTACACTTTGAATAGAATGCCCATCACATTCAAGGGCTGCACAATAAAGCCAGAGACAGAGGATATGTATCTGCCTAGAAAATAAATCGTAATGTTTGAAGAAAAAAAAGTATGATGTCTATCAGAATTTAAACTCAATGAATCCTGTAGCTCAGAACTTGTATCTCTGTGCAGAGAAACATGCACAGGCCCATTGTTGCCAGTCCATGTCACATAACAAAAATATTCATTGTCCACACTTGTAAATTTTTTTTTTTTGTAAACACTTTTTAATTCAGTGCTCTTTTTCTGGTCCAGGAGCATTTTTAAAGTTATATAATTGCACCCCAGATTCTTAACAGTATTTTGTTCTGCAGGGGAGATATGAGAGCCAAGATTTGGGGTATTGAATTTGTTAAAAATACTCTATTTTTTAAAAAGAAGGTTTTAATATATTTCTTGTAACATTAAAAGTTAATTTTAAAATAATGTCTTAAATGATTTTTTATACTAGATGTTCCAAAATTCCCAAAAGAAAAAATTGACCCTCTTGAAGTGGAGGAGGGAGATCCAATTGTCCTCCCGTGCAACCCTCCCAAAGGCCTCCCACCTTTACACATTTACTGGATGAATATTGGTAAGTAACATTCTGTTCCATCCATAGGATTTTAATCCCATGTATCATGTCCAATATCGTAGGGAAACACAGATTAAAAATAACCTAAGATTATCAATGTGGGGGAAAAAGGGGAAAAATTATCATTATGGAATGAAATAGATTTAAAAAATTATATCCATCTATATAGTGTATTCTGAGTTTTAACTATTCTATTAAGGATATATGTGAAAACCCTAGAAAGCCTCTATATATTTATCTTGATTTTATCATATCTGAAAGAGTAGAAGCTATTGATATGGTAACATATGTCTATGAAGAAAATCCTTTTTATATTCCAAACAACTTAGTCACCTTTGGAACATTACCTTTGGAATATCCGTGTCAAAGTTGAGGATGGCTTGGGTTTGTGTTGCTAGCTTTATATTTCTATTTTAATAATGTTCTACTCACTACATATGACACAGAAAAATTAGTATTAACCTTAGTAGTGTTTATTTGCCAAAAAAAAATTGTATTAACACTCTAGTTGAAATTCCAGCTTCTTGTAAAGTCCTTCTGGCATATGCCTTTACTACTTGCCCTAAGTGTTTTCTCATTGTGGTCCCTAGAGAAAAGTGATAATATTTCTACAGTACTTGGAAGAAAGTGAAAGAAACTTTTCTTAGCCACAGGCAAACATTCCAGAGTCCAGTCACCCTAGAACATTCCAGACTGTATCCAGGAAAGACAGATTAATATCACTCTCAGACTTTTGGGGAGATCTGCTTGGACCAATTGGACCAGTTTTCAGATAAGCCAGTTTCAGATAAGCCAGTGCAAAAGTAGAGGCTTAGATGGTAAAGAGAGGTAGAATGTACAGACAGGTTGTCCACCAGTGGGCCTCTTTGGTTAATGGTGGAAAACATGCTCCCAGGTTTTTTGTTTGTTTGTTTTTATTTCTCTCTCACTGTTCTTATTGTAAGACTAGACTTGTGAGGAATAGAAAGAGCAAGCATGAAAAAGAAAACAAAATGAAATAATAGGAAAGAAAGGAAAATGAAGGAGGGGGATAGGCACAATAAAGAACAGTTGCTCCTATTAATGGCAAGATGTTTCTTTCCAGAATTAGAACACATCGAACAAGATGAAAGAGTATACATGAGTCAAAAGGGAGATCTGTACTTTGCGAATGTGGAAGAAAAAGACAGTCGGAATGATTACTGTTGCTTTGCTGCATTTCCAAGATTGAGGACTATTGTACAGAAAATGCCAATGAAACTAACAGTTAACAGTTGTAAGTCCAAATAATTTATCGTTCCATCGTGAATGCTGAATACAAATGTGCCTGTAATTTCATTCTGGCTGAAGCCAGTTAAAGCTGGGTTGATATTTTCCGCCATTGTTTAGTTCAACTCTAGAGACTTCATCCAGATGAAAGAGACATCTGCAGCTGCGCATCTACAGTAGCTCTGTCTCTCAGAGCCAGAAAATCAAATCTCAATTCACAGTACAAGTATATCTCATTTGACGTCTGCAGGATCTGGTCTTGGCAGTGGGTGAAATACACAGCAATATTCCAAGATTTCTGAAGCAAGTCTCAGGCTTTGATGCACTGTGATCTTGAATAACCAGCAGGCCACAAATGTGGAAGAAAACAAGAGTCAAAAATAAAAAGAATGAATATTATAATTTTTATCACATCCAGCTTTGTTGTCCTTCCCAAACTGGCAAAGTCATGTGAATTGCTTCTCTTCCCTCCTTGATTCTGCCGATGCCAGTCTGGGTTCCCAATTGGGAAAAAGTCATTAGTGGGAGAAAGAACCGTAAGATTCAAAGGGCAGAGATAATCCCTGACAGTTCACTGACTGAATAATTGGCTCTTGTAGAGTCGTAACTTGGCATTACCATTCCATTGTCTAATTTGATTCATGGTTTTTTCCATTGTTATGTGTAGATACACTATGCCAGGACTTCACTATAACATCCCTGTTGGCGGCCTCCATTCTCTATAACAGAGCTGTAATTTGTGTCCACGTGACCTGGATTCATCTGTGGTAGTTCAAGATTGAGCTCATCATAATTTTTTTACCTAATACATCCCCCAAAATGATGTTCTAGTGAAGCATGGTTATATCTCATTTTGTAATCTTTCTAAGAGAACACTAGGACTTTTCATTCATTATTGATATCAGCATCTACCATTATGTTTGTGAGTTTTTTCTTCCATTTTTTTTTTTATTTCAGTAAGGCATGCTAATGACTCAAGTTCATCCACAGAAATTGGGTCCAAGGGTAAGTCGATCACATGAAGAGTGTTGGCATTTATTTTTGCCTTTTGTAGCTCACTGTCATCTCAGAATATAAATTTTTCCTTTAGTATCTTCATGAGTTTATTAAAATACTAATATTTTTATAAAGGAAACCCCTGAGCATAGAGCTTAATACCCCCTCCTTCCTTAAATATGTGCAAAAGAGTGATATTTATAAGTTCATCACTTTGTAAATATATATATAATTCATATAGACAAATACACATACACTCATATATATATGTGCGTAATTTTTAATGGGGTAATTATTTTGCCTCTCCCAAAATGTCTGCCATGGTTAGTGACATTTTGATTGATAGCTGTTACGTGCGGAAAGGAAAAAGAAATGGTTGAGAATCAATAGAAGTAGAGAAACACTAGATTTAAGAAAGTCAAATCGTTATTTTTCGAATAAGACTTCTCAGAATACTTGACATGGGACTGTCCATTGTAACCCCGAGAAAGGATACAGTCTGCAACATTTTCCAAACTCATTTGTCTGTGAAATATTTCATCCCCCCCCACCCCGAACATCTACTAGAACTAGTGTTTTATGGAAGATGCTTGAGTAGACCTGAATTCTGTAGTAAACTAGTTCTCCACAATGAGAAGAATCCTTTACTTGAATGCAATACATGTTCTTTATACCACTGGAACCATGGGCTCTGTCTAGATATCTGGTAGGACACTGGCAACACCAGAAGGTCTGAATGAGGGCTCTTTTGGGGGCACCCTCAGTTTGACAGTGGACTGATTAAGTATACGTCCCCACCTTCATTATCATAGAGGTTGATAACCATTCATGTATATTGTATCACTCGGTGAACAAAAATTACATAGAATGTTCAAAAGCTATTTTTCGATAAACACGTGTCAGGAAGCTGTCCCATGAAACACTGCTACCAGTGCCCTGCATTTCTCTTACTCTGAATGTCAGTTGTTTACACTTCCCACATCATGCAAATCACACTGACATTGGATGGGGGGGGGACATTTCTGTGAACATTTGGAAATGCTTTTAAAATTTACATTGAAAATGGCAGTCCTCATTTGTCATTGTGTTTGCAAAGTACCCTTGAGAAGTGACAAATGGAATGATTCCATATGTAGTTAGAGTGCTTGCTAATCATCCCCTACAACAGTATTCTCTTTGAGGGGCTGAGACCGTAAACAGAGTCACCTTAAGAAGCTGGGTGACTTCAGGGATGCGTGGGTTTCACCACAGACTTCCGGAATCAGAATTTCTAGGAGCAAGGCCTAGGGAGCTGTCTTACAACAAGAATCTTACCAAAGACTTAGGTACATTAAACTAAATAAAAATACATACACAGCCATCAAACATAGCCAGGTATGATTAAAGTATGCAATATAAAATCATAGACTATCAGTTAACATTTAAGGGCTTTCTTCAAGGAACTAATTATCTTGAACCTCTGGAATTTAAAGATGTGGTTTCAATCACGACTTTCTTAAAACTTGGGACTCCACTAAGTTATTGCATCTGAGGGACAACCCATGCTTCATGGTAGGAATGAGTCTGTTTAAACGGTGATATATTAAAAGTGTGTATGTATATACACATAGGTACAGCTATGTGTGTCAGTATGTTTTGAGGAAGATTTAGTGCCACGGGATTTTAACGCTCTTAGTCTGGAAGAAGTATGTGATTTTTCTTTTCTGTGTTATAGCCAATTCGATCAAGCAGAGGAAACCCAGACTGCTGTTGCCTCCTCCTGAACATGGCAGCGAATCGTCCGTTACCATCCTCAAAGGGGACACCCTGCTGCTGGAATGTTTTGCGGAAGGCCTGTGAGTAACTCAACCCCTGTTCGTGACTTTGTCCATCCATTTCTGTGAAGAATAATGCCTCAGTTAAGCAGTTAATCCTAGATACACATGTTTAAATGATTTCTTTTTTTTTTTTTTTTAAATTCTGTTACTACATTTCTGGAGGAAGCAATTTGCACTTCACTCTACAGATTTCAGGCTGTGACTGGGATTGATTTATAATTAGATTGTTCTGTCAGTTTGTGATAGTGTGAATGGAGGTGACAATGACAACATTCTCCTTACCTAAGTTGGTGGGGAGATGCCATCCTTAGAGCTCCAGGTGGTTAGTCGTCAGCCTCTTCCTATTGCCACTGGGTTTCTGTCTCTCTGCTATCACGCTTGTCCCCCTCCCTCTTATTATGCAATGAGCTCTGATTCCTTTTCAGTTTCTTCAGAGGCTTATCTTTTATTTCATCCTGTTGCCCTTTAGAGAGCTTCGTCCAATAATATAGTTAACTTTTTCGTATCTGAAAAATCAGGGCGTGCTTCCAAATCCTCCAAAAAATACCTAAGGACATTTCACTGGGTCATCTCTTAAAATTGTTACATTTGTTGAATAAGTATCCTAAGCCTATGCAAATAAGGGCCATCTTATTTAATTCCAAGTCACGAAAGGTTGCCTTTTTCCTGCTACCTTCCCTCTATGCTTACCACCACACATCCATGGCTACCATTGGGAATGCCGGGAAAATACATCCCACCATTCCAGTACCTGAGTTTACATAATTAGCTTGTAAGCTCAGGCCTTCTTTTGGCTGGGCACCTGGTTAGTGAAGTAGAACTTGAAATTTAAAAAATTGTAGTCATTCATAATTCACCATATATTCTGAATGGGTGATTTTAAATTGGTTTTTGAAGAAAAAGAGTCAATGGTTTTGCAACCCCTAAGCTTTGCAAATGTGTCTTCCATCCAGCAAAGACATTGCAGGTTGCAGGGCACCTGGGTGGCTCAATTGGTTCAGCGTCCCACTTACGATTTCGGTTCAGGTCGTGAACTCAGGGTCATGAGATTGAATCCCATGTAGGGCTCTATGCTCAGTGAGAAGTCAGCTTGGGGCTCTCTTTCTCTCTCTCTCTCCCACTGCCCCTTCCCCACTACATGTGCATTCTCTCTCATATAATAAATAAATAAATATTTTTTTAAAAAGAGGGTGGTATGTGAGCTTATGTGTTTGAGATTGCCAAAGTGTATTTGATGTCACCTAGTTAGATGGGCCTTGTGACCCACAGCCTCTGTTTTAGAAGTTTGGTCTCTCTATTTTGTGAGAAGATGAAAGCCTCAGGTTCAGTGTGAATCATGATGGTAACCACCTGCTCTGTTGTTGTTATTCATAGATGTTTACAGCAGGAGCAACTTAGTTCTTTCAGGATCCATCACTATTCTTGGTTAATGCTTTGGGCAGGGGGAACATTTCAGGAATTCTTTCTTTTTTTTTTTTATTTCCCACAAATGCCATAATTTACCTCTTGAGTTGGCTGGGAACTGCACGGATTTTCAAAATAACAGAAATGCGGGACATCTGGGTGGCTCAGTTGGTTGGGCGGCTGCCTTCGGCTCAGGTCATGATCCCAGCATCCTGGGATCGAGTCCCACATCGGGCTCCTTGCTCGGCAGGGAGCCTGCTTCTCCCTCTGCCTCTGCCTGCCACTCTGTCTGCCTGTGCTCACGCTCTCTCTCTCCCCCTCTCTCTATGACAAATAAATAAAAAAATTTAAAAAAAATAACAGAAATGCTCTCATGTGCTTTTTGGAAAATGCAGTGTCGTGAAGTAATATATAAAAAGAATATGGACATAAATAACTGTGTCCTCAGGACAGGATGATTCCTGATGGATTTGTCAAAGAGTTTTCATCTGAACTGGCTTCTTACTCACATTGGGTTTGTGTCGGATAATCTATCTTACCTGATTCTCTTTCAGATTTTACATTGTAAAATTGTTACAATTCTTTAAAATTGTTTTCTAGGAAATTTTTAAAGCATTAGTGCTCTGTAGTAGCAAGTCGTTCTAACGAGGACTTCGTACTCTTTATTATGTATCAGGTGCTCTGTTTTGCGCTTTACCTGCGTTAGCTCATTTTATCCTCACCACATTTCAGGGCTAGTCACAATGAAAATGTTGATACTATTAATTGAAACAGGAAAACTAAAAACAGGAAAAACTAAACAGGTTTAGTTTAGATTAGTTTAGATTTAGTTTAGATTCTACAGAATCTGTGAAGAAGGCAGAAATTTTGAACAGCTAAAACGACACTGCGAATCTCCTTTGGAAGAAGAGGCAGTGAGTGGAAGGTACATGTTTGTGTGCCAGTTCACACTCACTCTCACCCCTGAAAAGCTGCCTTAGGATTAGCTGGGGATATGGTCGCTTCCCTCCAGTGATCATTGGGCTCACACTGTTTCTTCTCTCTCTCGCCTCTCTGTTTTGTAAATTCATAAGCTAGGTGTGATTCTATTGCAAGATTCTACATTATAAAAATGTAGGAACTGTAAGGAAGTGTACAAACAAAAATTGGCTAGACAGGGACCTGAACAAAAATTTGAGATTAGGAGATAGTGCAAGTTTGTATATTAAAAGGGATTAAGCAGTATATTTTCCCTCAAAATCTCATGGCTCCAATACTGTTAGTAAATGTACCTTAAATTTTTTTAAAAAGGGGAAAGAAAAAAAATTTTGACAAGAATATTACTGGACATCCTTGGAATGGGATAGATGTGTCCCTAGATAAATGAAGTCTCATGTTCACCTGATACTTAAAATCATTTTATTCTGTTCTTTCAAGAGATAGATATAGAGAATTAGATTAGTTTTTGAGGACTGGGCAAAAAAAAAAAAAAAAAAAAAAAATTCCTGCAGAAAGTGAGATGCTTGCACTACTGAAGCCAGGACTCATGGAAAAACTGGTTTGAAGGAACCAAGGTCCAGAGCAGCCTTTAACTTGGCAAACTGCCATTTTGACAGATGGCCTGGAAAGCAAGCACTTAAGAGACTTGAGCTCTGCCTCCTGTTAGGTGGTGTGCTCAGGAAGCCGGCAGCTAATATCCTCTCCCAGCTGTCCGTCTGAGCATCATTGCTGCTCCCCTCAGAAATGTGCCCCGTGCTCTCAGCCTGGGCAGATACAAAGTAGTGGTTCAGCATCTGACTGGCAGGTAAGCACTTGAGCCTTGAGTGGAGGAGGGGAAGAGAGTAAATGTGTGTAAACTAAAGGACCTACATCTTTACCTCCAGTGTATGTTTTCACATGATAATGGGATTATTTTAACTGTTGCCTGATCAATACATTCTGAGATAAATGACAGACAATATGAGGTAATTGTTCAGTTATCAACTAATAGCTAATTAATTTGGCTACCAGCACATATTCCAAGAATATACAATTATGAAGGAAAAGGGAATGGAAAAAGCACAAATATAATAAAACACAGTGGTAGAAAGGACAAGTTTAGTATTGGACAGACTTAAGTTCTAACATGCTATTCATTACCCCAGTGACTTTAAGCAAATTAATTAACCTCTTGGAGCTTCAGAAACCTCACTGGTAAAGTGATGATAATCATGCCCATCTTTAGAACATATCAATCTCTTGTGGCTATTAATAATAAAAAACAGAGTGAGGCTATGGACTCTGAAAAACAACCTGAGGGGTTTTGAAGGGGCGTGGGGATGGGAGGTTAGGGGAGCCTGGTGGTGAGTTTTAGGGAGGGCATGTATTGCATGGAGCACTGGGTGTGGTGCAAAAACAATGAATACTGTTACGCTGAAAAGAAATAAAAATAAATTAAAAAACAACAACAACAGAGTGAGGAAGGAAAAGCAGCATCATTAAAAATAGCAAAATAAAGTTTATTCCATTCATGTAGCCCAACTAGAGAGGAGAAATAAAAAATTACCAGTTAAAATCAGCCATCAGTGCTTTCCACATAATTTTTTTTTTGAAGATTTTATTTCTTTTAGAGAGAGAGAGAGAAAGAGAGACAGAGCAAGTGGTAGGAGGGGTAGAGGGAGAGAAAGAATCTCAAGCAGATTCCCTGCTAAGTGTGGACCATGACAGGGGCCTCGATCCCACGATCCTGAGATCATGACCTGAGGTGAAACCAGGAGTTGGCTGCTTAACCCACTAAGGCACCCAGACAACCCTCCTCATAGTTTTAAGATCACAGTAGTCATAGATGGCACCCATTCTCCACTTGTCTAGTTTTCATGAACTGGGATTTTTCTTAAACCCAGCTGGCTTGATTCCCCACTTCTGTTTTCCTCCCTAATGTGGAGAAAGTTATACTCTTGATGTGTGACAAGTTCAGTTTGGTTTTAGTTTTGTTTTGTTTTTGCTTTTTTTTGGTTTGTTTGGATCGGGTGATCTCATCTTTCTAAGCAAAAGAGATGTGGTTCATTCCCTCTTAGCTCTGTTAACAGAGGGAGAAAGCCACCTGGGTGGACGTGTCTGTGCAGAGCCCACCTGGACCTAAAACAGGCTGTTCGAGGTCCAGCGAACACATTTGGCTGTCTCATCAGAGCCGTGTTCTCCACTATCAGCTTCATTAGGATTAAGAGGATATCCTGGCTTTCCTCTGCTCACTGTTGGGTCCTACTTTATCTTGTTTTTCAAACTCGTACAGGGAAGAGGGCAGTGATTATTATCCACTTCAGATCCCTCACAAGGAGATTTTACACTCGAAGTATATCTTGTAAATATTGAAAATTTGAAAAATACCTTCTGATATTTCTGTGAGTCCAATTATCCATCCTTTAATCTAGCCACACCTATTCAGCTCTTATACGTAGTCAGCCCTTTTCATAGAAGCAACTTGATTTCGGTAGAAGCAGACTATTCAAGGGAATTTCAGTAGAGGAGACCTAGTCAATCTGACGTTCACCATCGGTGGTGGGGTGTGGGTCTGTGCACTGGGAAGGCTAATTTTTATTTACTGGAGCTCTGAGTGCATACATAAAAATGATGCGTTAAGGGGTGTGTCCTGTGAGGCTCTTTGAATTTAATTTTGGACTTTAAAAGATGTTTATCACTCATTAATTGTTTTGCAGACCAACTCCACTGGTTGATTGGAACAAAATAGGCAGCGATTTACCAAAAGGAAGAGAAACAAAAGAAAATTACGGCAAGACTTTGAAGATAGAGAATGTCTCCCACCGGGACAGAGGGAATTATCGCTGCACAGCCAACAATTTCTTAGGATCGACCACTCATGATTTTCATGTTATAGTAGAAGGTACATTCCCCATTTATTTTTCTATTAAAAAAAAAAAAGGTGAATTGCTATGTGTAGTAGACCTACGCTTCGAAAGCCTCTATGTTAGAACAGGTAAGCCGTTTAAACTTCTGATTTTGGTGTAGGGACTAGATTATATTTCACTCCAATGAACCAGATTTGTCATCTGTCCCACAGAACTTTATAAAAGGGACAAATGGCAAGAAAAGATGTCATGTTCGGGATTAAACACAGATGACTTCCATATAGTTTTTATTATAATAAACAAATAACACGCATACTATTAAATCATAGAAGTAACATTACAAAGGAAGGAATTATTATGATGAGTATTATGATGAGTTTCTCAGGCTTATGGTTAACTTGCTATGTCCTTGATCAATTTGTTTCACCTTTTTTTTTTTTTAAATTTTTTTAAAAGATTTTATTTATTTATTTGACAGACGGAGATCAAAGTAGGCAGACAAGCAGGCAGAGAGAGAGGAGGAAGCGGGCTTCCTGCTGATGCGATGCAGGGCTCTATCCCAGGACCCTGGGGTCATGACCTGAGCCGAAGGCAGAGACTTTAACCCTCTGAGCCACCCAGGCGCCCCTGTTTCACCTTTCTGTACCTCAGGTTCTTCCTCAAAGAGAGTGTCAGACAAATTATCTTAGTTCTTTTCTAGGTGCATTATTATTATTTGTCCTTATCTTGGGTGCACATGACATTCAATATATTACTTACTAGGAAAGAGCAGATTGGGTGCTAAAGATATTAAGTTTCGATCAAAAGATGGAAAATACACATTATATTCAAGTCCTCGCTGAAAATCCAAGCCTTTTAATCAGTAGAGGTTTAGCTATTGTCTCTTGTATTCACAGAAACAAGTAGGCCATGATGTTATCATTTAAAAACAATCTACATATCACACCGTGTAGATATTGGAGCTCTTCCTGCCTTGCACCTAAAAGTTCTCCAGGCATCTCGTGAACCTGATTGACGCAGACCACTTTCTGTGGGTCTGATTACATCGAGGTCTCCTCTCTGTGGTTTGGTTGACTATACTGATCAAATTAATGGATTGATTACTGCATTTATACTGCCTTAGTACTGTGTAGGCTTAACTAGTGAAAGGAATCGTCTCTTTCAGGATGCTATTTAGTGGACTGATGCTCTAGGGTTCCCATTTATATTCCAGTAAAGTTTGCCTCTTAAGCCTTCAGTTTGTGCAGGGAACACCTAAGTAAAAGACTGACTGTTTTAATTAATGGGGAAAAAAATGGAGACTCAGACACAAATCCCACTTACAAGTAAGTGTTAAGATAATTGCTTTAGTCGTGCTGCTGTTTGGAATAACACTGCGTTTCCATGATCTAGCCCACAATGTATATGATTAGTTAAGTTAGGAAGAAAGGAAAACCAGACATGAGAATATCACTTTCTTTGATTGAAAGAAAGCAAAACCTATGTAGGAGAAATATTACTCATTTTTATCAGTATTACGCATAAATATCAACAGCTGCTAACTGATATATTCCTCTGACTTTAAATTATTCACAAAGAAATTCAGAGAGGAAGAGTTTGAGAAGTTTGTGTATATATTTTTAGTCATCATTTGATGCTCCTATATAATTCAGCTACACCATGCAACAGGGATATTTTTCTGTAACTTTTTACCCCTGCCCCAGCGCAAACACATAACCACAAACCAGACATATCTAATTGTTAACTGCTCCTACTCCAAGTTGCTGACTATTAGAAATCCTTCCAGATGGCTGGATCATTGCTATGGTAGCTGAATATTTTAACAATCTGGCCACAGTTTTCTTGACTGTAGGACTGAAGCTTTCAAAAGAATTGCAAGGGTTGCAAAAAAAAAAAAAAAAAAAGAAAGAAAAAGAAAAAAAATCAAGGATGTAAACTTAATTACGCAATTTAAAATGTTGACTATAGGACTCCAAAGGAATCTTGGTTTCCTGAATGAATTGTCCTCACTATTCATAAAACAGCTATTAGCACTATTGAGATGTAAATTATGTTTTTATCAGGGACATTTAATCTTTTCTCCTTAATGGGAAGCTACTAAATGTGCCCTCAGTTGTATGTTTTAGGCATTTCTCTTCACATATGGAAGTGAAAAGCAAATTGGGCTCAAGAAGTCAGTTTTTCTTTCTTTTTAAGTGTGAGAGCAGTAAATATAAGCCTCATTAATCATAAGCATGGATGAACTTACTTTTATTCAGTCGTCTTCTGCTTTCCTGCACCTTCTTTCCCTTTTTTTTTTGTTTTTTTTGTTTTGTTTTTGGTCTCTTGTTTAGAAAATCAAATGAAATAACAAGGGTTACTGTAGGATCACAGAACGATGCTACTGTGAACCTTGAAAATCAATTCCATTCTGAAAACACCCATTTGTGCTTAAGCATATATTATGTTGTATTCTGTCTATGTGATATTTTTTCTTTATTACTAAACACAACCAAATTCTGCAATTTAAGTTACAACATCCTAAATATGAAAACCATGTGCATTTTCAAATTCTGTAATACTTATAATAAAAACAGCCAGGATGTCTTGACTAGGCACAGCTTTCCTATCTAGGTATCTATGATATATATATTACACATCCAATAAGGAGATATATTAAAATAGCATCTAAAATATTCTAAATCCAGAAATCAGGATATGGCCATAATCACATTTTAAAAAAGATTTTATTTATCAGGAGAGGGGGGTGGGGTAATGGACATTGGGGAGGGTATGTGCTATGGTTAGTGCTGTGAAGTGTGTAAACCTGGCGATTCACAGACATGTACCCATGGGGATAAAAACACATTATATGTTTATAAAAAATAAAAAAATAAAAAAAAAAGATATTTCATCCAGTATAAGATGAAAAAAAAAAAGATTTTATTTATTTATTTGACAGACAGATCACAGTAGGCAGAGAGGCAGGCAGGGGGGTGGGGGGAAGCAGGCTCCCTGCTGAACAGAGAGCCTGATGTGGGGCTCCCAGGACCTTGGGATTATGACCTGAGCTGAAAGCAGAGGCTTTAACCCATTGAGCCAGTAGGGCACCCAGGTGCCCCAACCATAATCACATTTTAACCAAAAAGACTCTCACCAACAGCATTCATGTAGTAGACTTTGGAATCATTTAAGACTTTTAAATTTTAGTGTAATAGTAAAATATTTGTATATAGTTATATACCCATAATGATCTTAAGAAGATATCATGAACTCAAATGCAATTCATTGATATACTTAAGAAAGCCTCCTTTTCAAATAAGCTGTTATTTCTGAAAAGTTACAATTAAATCCAAGTTTGATGAACCTAACAATTTTGATTTAATAGAATATAAGTATTTAGTAGGAATCTGTTACTAAGAAAATAGCCTCCCTGTTGTCTCATAGATACCAAAATTCCTATTTTATGTTACTTCATTTTCCTTACAGTGATAAACGTCTCTAATTAACTTGCTTATTATATTCTGAATGTTCAGTCATTTGCATCTCAGTTTTTAACAGCATAGAGAAATTACCATTTTTTATTTACAATTATGAGAAAATGCGTAAAGTTTCAACAGAAATAGTTTTCATCAGTTACCACATATCATAGGATAATGGAAGAATGGGATTCAGTAATGATGTTGTCTCTCAGAATTTTCCAATTTAGCCTTTTTCCTTCCCTTTTCTTGAGCATACTTTCCATCGTTTCAACTAGATCTTACCCTTCAGGAATAGAGTTATGTGTTCTAAGCTTGGGAAAACATTTGTTTGTTCTCTATTCCTGCACGTCCCTAGTGTTACTTTACTCACCAAAAATATCCTGACCCATAGCCAGTGCCCTCAGGCTCACTGTGTGTTCTTTTGTGAACAAAATAGCAGCTAGCTAAATGTGTGCAACCAAGACATGAGATTATGAGATTTTGAATTACAAGAAGTGAGTGATTCTCTCCTATCCAAGACTCCTTCTATCCTCCCTGTGCCTTTCTCACTGGAGCCTTTAGGGATCTATCCTTTCTGTTCAACTCATAATTACTCCACATATGTCTGTTCTCACGGTGCCAAGCAGAGGTGACACAAGGAAGACTAAGAGTCCACTCTGGCTCTTCATTTATCTGAGAAGTATAAAAACAAATGTCCAAGCACATATATATATATATATATATATATATATATATATAAAAGCTTATCCGAAAGGGGGAAGGTGAAGTTTAGTGATGATTTCTAGTGAATATATGAAATCTTGATATCAGCCTCCAGGGGATAAATAGATGTCGGGGAAGCTTGGATTTGGAAGCACAAAGTGGAAGTCGGTAAAGCGATATGGCCTTGGTTTCTATCAGTGGTCCAAATTAATAAAATAGTAATTAACTAGGAATAACATCACATTTACACTGGATCTCAGTGCTGCTCAGTTTGTAGGTCTGCAGATCCATGGAGTGGCAAGAACACAGAATGGGGCTTCTTGGGCACCTTGGTGGCTCAGTTGGTTGAGCGGCTGCCTTCGGCTCAGGTCATGATCCCGGGGTCCTGGAATCAAGTCCCGCATTGGGCTCCCAGCTTGGCGGAGAGCCTGCTTCTCTCTCTCCCTCTGCTTGTTGCTTTGTCTCTTTGTGTTCTCTGTCTGTATCTCTCTGTCAAATAAATAAAATCTTAAAAAAAAAAAAAAAAGAATGGGGCTTCTTTTCTTGGTGACACTGAGCAAGTTAGATGGCATCTCCAAGGCTCAGTCCTTGGTCTGCAAGGAGAGTTGGATAGGGTGATAACTTGGGCTTAACGTGGACACCTAGGGGTTAATGATATTTGTAGGATGACAATACAAATAAAATCTGGATTTTCTTGTGCGTGTATATTTAAAGAAATGTCATCATCACATGATCTTTATTTAATTATTTTAAATATCATTGATAACATTAATTTCAGGTGTACAACATAATGATTTGATATTTGTATATATTAAAAAATGATCACCAGATTAAGTCTAGTTAACATCCATGGCCACATAGTGACAAATGGGTTTTTTTCTCTTGTGATGAGGACTTTAAAGATCTACTCTCTTAGCAATACAAATATACAATACAGTATGTTGACTATAGTCAACATGCTGTATATTATATCCCTATGATTTATGCTCTTATATCAGTTTGCTGTTGTAAACAAGGAAATTTTCATGTTCGTGAAACTTTTTTCTCTAGTGCAAATGCTTAATTTTATTGTGGTTGTGTGAAAAGATAAAAGTAACAATAACATCAAAAATGAGCATAGACCTGCACATACACACACATCTCAGAGAGTCATATGCAGTTTATAATTTGGATGTTTGCATTTTAACCTACATGACTAAATATTTACAGATTATAGATTATGAATACACAGTTTTAATTTAAGATTTTGTAACTAAGCCCACACCCCATGAAATAATTACTAGGGCATGTCTCTTGCTCGGACTTGAATTTGCTAGGGTTATTTGTATATTTTTGTTTTTCTTGGTGCATTTATAGGCATTTTCTTTTCACACAATCTTTTTGTTTCCTCTTTAAAAAAAAGCCGTTTAAATGACATTTTTCATTTTACACATATATATATCTCTAAAAGAGTTTTCTTTTTGACAAAAATGGAAATCGAAAAATGTCTTGGGGGAAATAACCAAGCAACACTTAATGGGAATTACTACCCACAGGTTTTGTGCAATTTTTTTCTGGAATCAAATTATCCAAACCATCCACACTTTAATCTAAATCTTTTACTCACTCCTGACATAGTAATATACTTAAGGTGACAAAGTAGGACGGTAATATTTGCACTAAAGACAAATGTCTCATTCTGTCCTAAAACACCACTTAGAATTATACTATTGGAGCATTAGGGCATGTGAAGATGCAAGTAATTTAAATACACCTTTCCCCCTATTGTTTTGAGGACAATAAGCTAAATATTGCTTTTAGGCTTCCTTCTCCCTGCCTTACAAAAAAATAATCTCTAGGAAAATCATGTTTCCCAGATTTTTAAGATAGATAAGTAAATATGGATATATAAATGCTACAAAATCATTAGGAAATATTTAAGATAAATGCTGAACATTTTAATTTCATTTAAAAATTCTGAAAATATGTTTATTGAATTATCAGCCTTTTCAGATGCGTTGTTGCAGCTTGAAAATAAGCTGTAGCCAGCACTAAATAAACTTAACCATCTGTTTATCCCTCCTTCATCTTCTGTTAATGCGACAGATACTTGTGTTGCCGAATAAAGTGATTGCATATATGCTGATTTTATTATACATGCAAAAAGTCCAAATTAGATCACACATGCGCACATAAACACACACACACACACCCTATAACACAAAAACAGTGCCCACCTTGCCTTACAGAGGAAGTACCAAAAAGAGATAGTGTGGACCACTTTATTGTGTCTGCCATCTGCTGGTGCATTGTAGAAATACAGGCCTTAACATGTTGGGACCTTCTGACACAGATAGAATCACTCATGATCTCTTCACTTTACTTCCAGAGCCTCCTCGCTGGACAAAGAAACCTCAGAGTGGGGTGTATAGCACTGGGAGCAGCGGTATCTTGTTATGTGAGGCAGAAGGAGAACCTGAGCCCACAGTCACGTGGAGAGTCAATGGCTCCCCAATCGACAGTGAGTGAAAACACTTCCGATTCAGTGCTGAAGGCAGTGGTGCGCTGGGATGGTTGGTAGTCGGACGCCCTGCGTTTGTGTAAAAATGCAGGTGGGAAGCGGCTGGACGATCAGGACAGAACCAGCCAGGGGATCCAAAAGCACGTCTTTCTAAGCAGTTTGATTTATGCTCCGATTTATGGAGAAGACATAAATAATATTTGTATTCATTGGGTCATTACATTAATTGTATATAAAAATATGGTTAAAAAAATAAAGCAGGTGAATGAGAAAGAATCCAAGGAGGAAAGCCCATCACTTTCTTTCTCCTTGAGGAGACATAGGTGCAGCGACCTAGTGGTTGAGAGCATAGGTTGGAAGTCAGGACTTACCGTACACAAAGGCAACAGCAACCCTGCCCTGGATTCTGCTCTTTACAAGCACCTACTCTGGCCATCCTTCAGTCATGCTGGCCTCTATTATTTGAGGAATTCACAGGGCCAGTGAGACTTGCAGAGCTTGGACGCATGTCCCTTACCCCTGGCTCCCTACGTGTTCTCAGTGGAGCTCCAGTAGTACCCAAAACCAGAAAATCCCCTGTCCAGTCAACTCTGAGCCCTCCCACAGAGGATGCATAAAGGCTGAAGACTGATTGTTGCTATACCATTTCCAGCAAAGAACTCTGAGAAGTCCAAAAATCTTCAATTTGAACCTAGAGGTCTGGTCAGTTTGAATGTCTTTGTGAAAGTAGGATGGAACAAATTTGTCAGTTGGTTATCTTAATTTTGAGTGTTTACTTTGTTATCTGTTGCTTTCATAAGTCCCTTTTGTCCTGGACCCACTCATGTCAAGGGTAGACATCCAGGTGGTCCATAGACCTAAGGTCCCATCTAGGCTGTGTACCTTCCCAGGTGTATGATCTCGAGCTATTTACTGAATCTCCCAAAGCTTTAGTTTATTAACAGCACAACAGAGCTAATGGTAGTTGGTTGTGATTGAATGAGGTAAACGAGGTCAACCACCTAGGATAGTGGCTTATCTGTAGAACACTGTGGTAGTTTATAAACTTTGGGGCCAGAATGCCTCTGTTTGCTTCTAGGTTCTACCATTTACTAGTTGTGTGATGGGGCCTATTACTGACTCTCTTAAAACCTGCTTCCTCGTCAGTAAAATGGGCATAAAAATTGCAGCAACTCTTGGGTTGTTATATGGATTAAAGGAAATACCATGCAGAGAATGCTCAGGACAGGGACACTCCTGAAGTATTTTTACTGTTATTGTTGTCATATAACAAGCACTCAGGAAACCTTCGCCCTCATTATTAATATCCTCAAATTTGAGATTTTTTTTTTTTTTTTTGTCATCTCCTCAAGAGAGCAGACTAAGAAATGAGAGAAGAGACTTCAGGTAGATCCGAGGGAAATGAAAACAATTGTTGTTTATAAAGAATGTTGAGAATGCTGAAATAAGGGATGCAGATTCTCTGGACCATAAAATCAAAAAATTGTATATCTGAATGGCACTTGACTGTTTATGAAGGACATTCACATATTGCTTTGAATCCCCAAATGAACATTCTTAATGGAGGTACAATTATTCATATTTAACCGATTGATTCTTTCATTCAGTAATATTTATTGAATGTGTTCTTTGTGCCAGGTGCTGACTGGCCTTATTGCTTGGGAGGTAGCTGTGAATAAAATGAACGTAGCTGGGAGAGTCGATCAATAGACGAATAAGCACATAAACGTGTGCTTAGTGTGGTAAATAAAAAATAGCTGAGTAAGGACTGAGTGTAATAGTTCAGGACCTAGAGTTGCTACTTTATTTTAAGATAATACTAGTAAGCCCCCTGTGGTAATTTACCTTTAAGGAGAAGGCCTGAAGGAGGTGAGGGAGGTGGCCATGGAAATATGTGTGGAAGAGCTTTCAGGGTAAAGAGGTCAGTGAGTGCAAAGACCCCTGAGGTGTGTTCAGAATGTTGATGTCAAGCAAGGAGTCTGGGATGGTTGAAGCTGAGTGAGTGGGCAGTGCTAGGATGTGAGATCAGTCAGCAGGTACAGGTCCAACTGGAGACTGGTGATTTTGTTGTAAATAAGATGGGCAGCACATGGATGGTCTTGAGCAGAAGAATGATGTCATCTAATCTATTAACAAAAGATTGTTCCGACCACTGAATGGAGAAGCGACTGCACGACTACTCCAGCTAGAAGTGGCCTGAAAGACCCTAGAGCTGAGGGCTAGGTTGGTGGTAGTAATGGTTAGGTTCTGGATGTCTTCTCAAAGTAGAGCCAGTAGGTTTGTTCCTGGACAGGGAGGTCAAGGCTGGAAATAAACTTACACGAGACAGCACAGCTGAATAATGGCAGGTATAGAACCAAAGCCACATCTTCACAGTCTAAGCTCAGTGTTCCTTCCACAGCTCTTGACCACAGCTCTCCTTGCTCCCCTGCAAATGGTTGTAACCATCTTTAGGTTGGGATGCTTGGGGATGGTGGGCTAACTAACGGATCTGAAATCTCCCTGATCTTATAGGTCTAGCAATTCTGTATCCTTTATATGTAGTATTTCAAAATCCAATGAAACGGGTTACTAGTATTGGTAACAGTCCTAACCTTTTTAAAATACTTTGCATCCAGTATCTGTGAGCTTTCGTACAAGCCCTGCAGAAGAGATTATTTATTTTTATTTTTTTTTTATTCTCCAGTTTGCACATGTGGCAACTAAGGTTTCAGGGAGGTCATGCTACTTGATTGAGGATACAACCCCAGTATATTTAGAGCTAGACATGGAACCCAGAAATGATTAAGTGTCAGAGCTGAAGTTTCTCCCACCATATTTATTGCATTGTCACTCACTGAGCTGACCAAAGACAACTGATGACAGCACTAGTGTGTTTTGCTTCATGTTGATGCAGAACTGGCTTTCTTGAATACCAGAAGCTCTTGTTATCCTTGGCCCGTATGCAGCAACGCTCTCTAGTTGCCATACTTCTCCTGAAGGGCAATGTGGAGCCATGCTTATTAGCTCTGTGTCATCTCAAATCTGAGGCTATAGTTTCATTTCTTCTTTTTGTAATGCTGTTGAATCAGGGTTTACCATGGGCAGATGACATAAGGAGTTTAAAGATAATGATGGGGTGAGCTCTGAAAGTTGTAGATCTGGGTGTCCGTGTGGGCATGCAGAATCAGATCAGAGGTTCAGTCCTTTGCAGCCTTAAAGAACTTCAAAGAACAACTCATCCTGGCCATTCTCAAGAGATAAACTGCCCTGCAGGTTTGTACCAATTTTCTACTCTTGCTATACAAATGATCACTAATTTAGTGGCTTGAGACAGTAGACATGTATTATTTTACAATCTATAGATTAGGAGTCTAGCCAAACCTCCTTGGGCTGAACTCAGGGTGTCAGCCATGCTGTGTTCCCTTCTGAAGGAACTAGGAGAGACCCCTTTCCTTGCCTTTTCCTGTTCCTAGAGACAGACCACAATCCTTGGGACATGACTGTCTCCAAAGTCAGCATCATTGCATATCTGACCATCCTATCCTAGCTCTGTCTCCCTTTCTCTGGCCACAGCCAAGGAAGCTTCTCTGATTTTAAGGAGCCATGTAATTACATTGGGCCCACTTAGATAACCCAGGATAAAAACCTCCATTGCAAGGTCCTTAATCATCTCTGCAAAGTCCCTTTTGCCACGGAAGGTATAGTATTTTGTAGTGGTAGAAATTAGAACATGGGTATCTGTTGGGGGCTCTTACTCTGCTTACCACAAAGACCTTCTAGGAATAAAATGCCACCCAACATAAATGGTTTTCCATCATTTCAGGAAATATTTTCCAGCTGCCTCCTCTGTGCCTGAAAAGCAGGCACTGGGGACACTGTATACAATGCACAGACAAGGTCCTGTCTATATGTAATTCACAGTCAAGTGTATAATTTTGTTCATTTTTGACTACCAAATGTATAGAAAAAAATCTTCTATTTTAATAAGCAACACTCTATGTTTTCTATAAACCAAAACTTAGTATAGTCACTATTTTGTATAATAGAGACACGATAAGGGCTCCTGGGTGGCTCAGTCAGTTAAGTGTCTGCCTTCGGCTCAGGTCATGATCCTGGAGTGCTGCGATGGAGTCCACATTGGGGTACCTGCTCAGCGGGGAGCCTGCTTCTCCCTCTGCCCTTTCCCGTGCTCATGCTCTCTCTTTCAGATAAATAAATAAAATCTTTAAAAAAAAATAGACACACATACACACACACACAAATAGAGACACAATAAGAAAAAATAGGTTTCTTGGTAATCTTGTAATGTCATTTTTTCCAGGTTTTTTAAAAAAAAATTTTATTTATATTTAGAAAGAGAGAAAGTGAGAGCAGGAAGGGGCAGAGGGAGGAAGAGAGAATCTTAAGCAGGCTCCACGCTTAGCCCATCGTGGTAATTGATCTCACGACCCTGAGATCATGACCCTAACCAAAATCAAGAGTTGGACGCTCAACTGACTGGGCCACCCAGGTGCCCCTTGTAATGTTATTTAAATTAAAAATTTTAACATCTGTGCCCCTCAGTCGACATTCCTAGCTAATATTTCCTTTACACTGCTTGTTTGTAGTGTCATAGCAAGGCCACGGGATTTGGCATGTGTCATTCATTTCTTCAAAATCCAGTCCCTCCTTCTACAATGGCCGTATTAGTGCTAATCTAGCAGGTTCTGAGCCGTGTTCGTGAAACAGCGCATATGCTGTTTCCAACAGTGTTCTCTGACCCTTAATAAATGTACTCGAAATATTAGATTTTCTAATTTCCCAAAGATATTTCCAGAATTATACCTGGGTCAGGATTTATTGGTTGGATTTATTGCCAAGACGTAGAAAATCTAGCCCCTGATCTCAAGAAGTATTTACTCTTACTGTGAGAAAACAAAATATATGAGCTCTGTATCCAAGTGGTTAAATGGCAAAGCAAGACAAGTGAAACGAATGATATAGATCAGAAAATGGCATGGGGAAGAATAGTCATATAGAGGAACAGAAGTGTCAAATGAGGAACAAAGGAGCCAGTGTCGGTGGACTGGGGGGCTCGCTCCATGCTGATCATGTGATTTGTGTTGGCAGTATCAGGACCTAAATTTATAAGAGTAAGTGAGGTTTAGTTATAGTGGGACTTGAGTGCTGAACAGAGAATCTGAAATTTTATTTATGGGTTTGGATAGGGAGAGGCAATGAGCTAGAGATCAACAAATATTTTAGCAATAAATATTAATCTGAAGGAAGATTGAAATTGGAGAAGGGTCTGGAAAGAAAAGCCCATGGTTGATGCAAAGAAATTCTACAAATTGGCTTCAGTGAACTATTATTCACCCTAAACTGGTCTTAAAATATAAATACTGTGTGACACATTTAATAAATGGCATATAAATATTTTATGTCCTATTTTTTATCAAACTGACGTTCTTTAATCTCTTGCAGAAAATCCATTTGCTGGTGATGTTGTCTCCCCCAGGGAAATCAGTTTTACCAACCTGCAACCAAATCACACTGCTGTGTACCAGTGTGAAGCCTCAAATGTCCATGGCACTATCCTTGCCAATGCCAATATCGACGTTGTAGGTAAGCAGACTGTTTACCTGCTGTTTTCTAAGGGAAGACGTTCAAGGTCATGCACACCAGTAGGCTGAATTCCAGACACATAACACTTGGGAGGAGTATCATCAAAGTACCTTTCACCTTACATTTGGGCATTGGCCTCCATACTAAAATTATACTTTCTGGGGCACCTGGATGGCTCAGTGGGTTAAAGCCTCTGCCTTCGGCTCAGGTCATGATCCCAGGGTCCTGGGATCGAGCCCCGCATCGAGCTCCCTGCTCAGCAGAGAGCCTGCTTCCTCCTCTCTCCCTGCCTGCCTCTCTGCCTACTTGTGATCTCTGTCTGTCAAATAAATAAATAAAATCTTTAAAATTATACTTTCTTTTTTCTTTATATTTTTGAGAGAGAGAGAGTGTGAGAGAGAAAGAGTGAGCGTGTGCAAGCACACGAGTGGGGTGAGGGGACAGAGGGACAGAGAGAATCTTAAGCAGACTATCCACTCGGCACAGAGCCTGATGCGGGATTCGATCTCATGACCCCGAGATCATGACTTGAGCCAAAATCAAGAGTCAGACTCTTAACTGACTAAGCCACCCAGGCGCCTCTAAAATTATACTTTCAAAAATGTACTGAATTTGGATATTTTTCTAATTCAGGAATATATACTGCAATATTCAGCTCTCTCCCCTTTCTGTTAATATGACTAGGATACAGAAAAACCCAATATGTGCACATTATTTCTTACATGAACATTGACAACCATATTTATGTTGTTTTCAAATAGATGTCCGTCCACTGATACAAACCGAAGATGGAGAGAACTATGCGACGGTGGTTGGGTACAGCGCTTTCTTACACTGCGAGTTCTTTGCTTCACCTGAGGCAACGGTGTCCTGGTAAGCTGGAACAAGGTTTTCTTGAGAGAATGTCAGTGGTGGATTTCACCTTGTGTCTTCATCCATCATTTGACAGGCTGCTGTTACATGTGGCCAGTGCCTCTGAGAAATAAAGGAGCAAACTTAATTACCTACCTCTCCCGAAACTGTTGACTAGATGTGTAGGATTTTTCTCTCCTGGGGAGATTAGGGAGAGCCATTTCTGCTTACAAAGGAAAGCAAAGAAGTGGTTACCAAGACGATTTTACAGATAGATTTGGTTTTTCATTATGGGTATATCGAAAGTTATCTATCACAGCTGACCCTTGGACATTGTGGAGGTTGGGGCTGATCCCCCTTGCAACTGAAAACTTTTGTCTCCCCCAAAACTTAACTACTAATAGCCTACAGTTGACCAGAAGCCTCACCCAGAATATAATTAATTGATCAACACACATTTCATATGTTATATGTATCACATACTATATTATTATAATAATAGCTCTTTTTCTTAAATGTTTTTCTATATTTCTAGGCCTACACAGTTTGTGAGTTCTTTCAGGTGGTTGCATATTTCCAAAAATTTCTCCAATATATTTAATTGAAAATAATTCGTATACAGGTGGACCCACACAGTTCATACCTGTGCTGTTCAGACTTAACCGTACTTTTTTGTTGTCATTTTGGGTCTTTTCCAAATAATTATCTAAGCAGGCATTTGACTCCAAACACATATGCTTAAAACTTTTCCAACATGTTTTTTGAATTTTATTTCAATATATCGATTGGTGTAATAAGTCCAGATGCCTCTTGTGGATCTGCCATATTTCTTACTTCACCAGAGGAGCTTGGAAGAACTGTTCCTAATAAGCCTGCCATGGCTCCTCAGGGCTGAGAGTAGAGTGAGGAGGGAGAGGCAGGGTGACGCAAGTACAGGTCAGATCCTGTCTTTATTTAAAGATTGGATATTTTGCTCATCGTGGATTTTTTTAATGCTTTTATTTTTAAAAATACTCCATTAAAATATTATTTATCTTGGGACACATGGGTGACTCAGTTGGTTAAGTGGCTGCCTTTGGCTCAGGTCATGGTCCCAGGGTCCTGGGATCGAGTCTACATCGGGCTCCCTGCCTGCTTCTTGCTCTGCCTGCCACTTCCCTTGCTTGTGCACTCTCTCTATGACAAATAAATAAAATATTTTAAAAATAAATAAGTAAAAATAAAATAAAACATTATTTATCTCGAGTCCTGAGATTTTCTGGCAATCGTTACATTTTGCCACTGAGGCAAGTGCCTCACTGGCCTTACCCTAGTCCCGAGCTCTGGAAAGTCCTACGTGACTGGCAGCCAGAGATTACCCTCTGATTTCTTTTTTTTCCTTTGCTTCCAGCAGAGCCTCTTATTGTGCAGTGTACGGGGTAAATCAAGATTTGGCAGAAAATGCTCAGAAAATGGATGAATGTAGGCGAAAATGACTCTGGGTTGATAAGGGCAAATGTAATCCATGTCCACAGGACAGGAGCTACTTCCTGGCCTATAATATTTCTGAAAGACTGATGTCCCCCCAGGACGGCAGGAGGTTCAGAAGGTTCATTATCTCTTTCAATTACTAGCTTTCCCATTTAGTACTGAAGCGATCATTAACTAAAGAGTTCACCATCAATACACCAGAAAATATTTATTAAGCTGTGAGGACAGATGCAAAAACGGTCCTTATAGCTACAGTAAATACAGCAGAAGCATAGAGTATGGACCTGAATTTCCTCTAGCCACAATCTGTCTGGGCAGATCAGATATACACCTTGGCTAGGACCCATTCTGGGAAAAAGATAAGCCCCAGTGGAACATTTCATAAGGTCTCCAGAGCTCCTGAAGAAAGGGTAAGCTTGAATGACATCAGCAACCCGTTTCAGAAAGAGTCTACAGTTCTGTCACGTCTCAAATTGATTTATGTCCCTTTCTGTGTTCATAGGCAGAAGGTGGAAGAGGCGAAACCTCTTGAAGGTAGACGGTACCATGTCCATGAAAATGGCACATTGCAGATCAACGATACCACAGAAGATGATGCTGGCTCATACTCTTGTTGGGTTGAAAATGCTAAAGGAAAAACTGCAGTCACGGCCAACTTGGATATTAGAAGTATTTTTATTTTGGTTTTACTTTGCATGAATTCTCACATGGGTTCGGCTTATCTTCCTTTTCCCAGATGAAACTATATGATTTATTGAGGGCCTGTTAAAGTTTTTAGACTGTATTTCAAAACTCTCAGATTGTGTTTCGTTGATAAGACCGTCACAAAAATGATAGGATATGCTTATGATGTGTTCACGGCTTCTTACAATTTTAAGAGGGACTTAGGTATTTGGGGGATGACTGGCAACAATTTAAAATGCACTATTTGAGGATGTTTCTCTGACTGTATTTTGTTTCAGTAATGCACGCAACATAACGTCATCAGCAATCAACTCCTGGAGCTAAAAATCTCACAAACCCATAAAAGTTCAACTTAATAAAGACTGGGGCATGATAGGATGGAAGATTTTTTTTGTCCTCTTCTTGCATCATAAACAGCTTTGCATTTTTTTTCTCTCCTCAGAACAAAGTCCTGGGTTTCACTAGTATTTTGCTTTTAAAATTGCTCCAAAAATCCTTTTCAGGAAAACATTGTAGAGAGACCCTGCAGTGATTGTAGGGAGGACCTATATTCTCTGTGACATGTCGTTATCATAGCCAGCTCCTGCTGCTGCTAGATGACAAGTGTATTGTTGAGTCATCGTTTTCATGGGTATCCTGATATTCTTCTCTCTCTCCTCACACACATACCCTCCGTTCCTTGTTTTTCTTCTTATATTCTTCTACAGTATTTGTTTCTTTTTGTACCCTAAGTTATCCAACATGACAGCCCCATGAACTATATTTTTAAAGCACAAAGATACTCTCTTCAGACATCTGCCTAACTCTCACGTCTGCCCACATGTTTATATGTCATGGACAATTTTCAAAATGCCCTTGTGAAGTCCGTGAAGATGATTCTTTTTTAGACTTTATAAAACCAACCTATATAAAAGTTTAGCGACTCAGTGAGATTCAGAGTCAAAGAGAGGGAAGCCCGGAATCCAAATGAACCTTAACTTTCCCATCGCCCTTTGCAGCGCTTGGCCCAGAGTGGACCTCAGAACTTAATTGACAGAGAGATGGACAGGGTCATGAATGTTTCATGTGCTCTAAACACCCACTTTATATGTAAGGCATATATAGGAATCTTATCCGTGAACAATTAAAACACAATTTTTGCATATAAAAAAGAAATTTCTGGAGTAGAGTTGAATGAGAGGCTATATCTTATAGTGTTTGAAAGCAAGAACTTTGGTCGCTGTCAAACTTGGTTTCAGATTCTAGCTTCAACCCCTTACCAGTTGGGAAACTTCGGTGTTGCTTAATTTCATTTTAGCTTTATGTTCTCTGGAAGGTGAAAATAGTAGTATTTGTAGAGGTCCTGGTCAATAGGATAAGTGGTTTATTAAATGGTAGCAGTTATTATTAATAAGTGAATTTCTGACTTTAAATTTAGAAATAGGAGTAGATGTTTAATAAGTCACTTAAAATTAATTCAGTTAAATAATTTCTTCAAGCTTCATGCTTGGGATACAGAATAATCAATTTTTTTCTCACTTTCAATTTTCAATCGGTGCATGTAGTAACATGTAGATAGTGAATATTAAACATATTGTGGAATTGGAGGTCAGTTCATGAGAGACTTGATCTCTGAGAGGGTTACCAAGTGGTACAGCAGGGTAAAGTATATCTCCCCTTAATATAGCCTCTAGGAGTAAGGATCCTATATTTTGAAACAGTCATAATGAGGAAATGTTTTTTAAGACAACCAAATGTGATTCTTTTTAATTTATTTGATTTGAAATTGAATTTAGTTTATTTGATATATTTGAATGTGAAGCTAGATATTTGAGCTACATATTGTGGATACCACTAATTTACTTTTAAAATATCACTCTCTGTACCTCATTCAACAAGAATTTCAACAAATATGTGTTGAGTACTTGCTACATACAGGGTCCCTTCTGGGCTGTGTGGATACTTCATGTAACAAAACAGACACAGCCTCTTCTTCGCCAGGCTTATGTTCTAATTTCCCACCTTCATGTTGATAGATCACCTACGCATGGACTTTACTACTTAACCTCCAGTATCTGAATTATTAATAAACACATTAATAGAAGATTAGTTAATTTCCTTTTCTTCCCCTTATGGTGGTGTAATCCCATGACCAGAAACAATAGAGAGAGAAATTATTATTTTTCAGCCTCTAGAGACATTTGTTTGCTCCCACTTTTCTTACTCCTTTTGCCCAAGAAGTAAGGGGAATTTCTAAGATATTAATTAGTACTTTCACCCTAACTTCTCAGAGGTCCAGGCCTGATGGAAAGAAAAGAGAAATACGATGTCAGGAAATCACAGCGCAGCAAACACTGAGTGAAGACATGACTATTCCGTCGACAGTTGGGGTTGATTAAATTGCAGGCACTTGATTGCAAAGTAAGCGGGGATGTATGCATCTCACTAGTCTCTTTGTTTGGTAAAAACAGATGCTACAAAACTTCAAGTTGCTCCTAAGAATCCTCGTGTCCCCAGATTGCATGCACTTGAATTATATTGTGAGAGCACGTGTGACCCACATTTGAAGCAGAGTTTGAAGCTGTCCTGGAGTAAGAATGGAGAAGCCTTTGAAATTAATGCCACAGAGGATGGCAGGTAGGGAAGGGGTTATGCTCTGTCATCATATGGGCTTGGGATTAATACTGAGCACTTGAAAAAAGTAGTTGTGAAAGTGTTCACACGGAATTAAAATACCAAAACTGATGAATACATTTCAGTCTTCACAGCAGGATTTAAAAGGTAATGCAGTGCACAGTTTCACTTTTCTCCCACATGGTTAGCTGCTTCTTTTGCTGCTGACTGTTTATGGAACGTGTACCCTCCTGTTAACGCATGAAACAGAGCCCACTCCGGGTGTGTGAGGGGTATCTGGAGGAGACCCTGCCCATTACGTGTTTCCATCCCAAACTCAGTCCACCTCATGAATAGGCAGAACCCGAGTCATACCTCCATTCCTTCCAGTTAGGAAGTACTGACAAACACACTTTTAAGCCTCCTAATCTCCATATAGAGAATACAGAAAAATGTGTAGAGAGAGAGGAGGGAATGTGAAAGGAAATGTGAACAGATGCTGACTAGCATTAGACAATATTAAGTACATCAGAGAAAGAGAAAAGAATGTTTACCGAATGCCCGTGCCGTCTTTTGAAAGCATGCAGAAGGTAGCTCTCCCGCGTTTTGCGTCGTGACTGAGTAGGGGTTAGAAATAGACCGTCTTTAGCCAGAACTCACCTGCAGTTTTATGTTGTTACTCATCATTCTGAAAAAGTAAATCTGAAGGTCGGAGATGCATTCCTTTGGCGAGACTGTGGCAGGATGGTAAATAAGAGCATGGCCTTGAGTCCAGTCGCCTGGATTTAAATCTCAGCTTGGTTACTTCTTGTGTCTCTGACTTTAGACCAGCCGCATAGCTTCTTTATGTCTTAATGTTACATTCTTCAGATACCTTCATAAGGTTATTATGACTATTAACATACCAAGCACTTAGAAAACACTAAGTGCTCAGTCCAGTTTAGCTCTCATGATTTGTACTAATGTCTGCAGACATGTGACGGCTTATCTCATGTCTCGTACCTGCTTGGCCCCTATCGTGTGTGTGTGCGCGCGCGCGCTCTTGCACCACCTCTGTGCAGTGGCTTTGGTCTCAGCTGGCTACTTAATTGATTCCCTTTCATCCTTCCTGTATACTTAAGAGTTTGTGGAAAAGAGCGTAGGTATTAACAACTAGTTGTCAATGAGACAAGAGGAGATTAATTATTGACCTAAAAGACTACACATTGCAACAGTGATCTTCACCCTTAGGTTAGGTCTTAGTCGATCTATCAACTGCTGGGATCTCTCCATGCTCTCCCTCTTTTGTCATGACTGCCTAGTTGCCTGGGGTCTTGCATATGATCTCTGGCCTACGGCCAAAAAGAGAGTCAGAGACTGGTGCCTAGTTAGTGATGTGACCTGCATATTTAGGCCCTGATCCCAGAAACTCCAAACATCCTCTGTGTGGCCCAGTTGAATAGTTTCTGTAGGATACTAGGGCTGACACTCAAATGAACCTCTGGCTATCTCAGGGAACTAAGCAAGTGACACAGATACTCCGCCAGTTTTCCCTAGGGTAGGGGTGAGGAACAGTAACCTTAGCTAGAATGTCTTAGAAGAGGTCTCTGGAGTAGGGAAGGCTGGGAGTAACTCTTGCTGCTGGGGTTGACTGGGGCCCGAGCAGGCGTGGAATTATAACAGGGAGCTGAGATCACAGGTATCTGCTGAATTTCTAGGGAACCATTAGTAAGCTCCTGTCTCTCACCTTCTGCTAGGACACCTTCTTATTGGTCGGTAGGCTGGGGGCCAGAGGCTTTTACCTGGGAAGAGATAATGTGTTTACATCAGAAATGTCAATTATAAAAAAAGAAAGAAAGAAAGAAAGAAAGAAAGAAAGAAAGAAAGAAAGAAAGAAAGAAAAGGAAAGGAAAGGAAAGGAAAGAAAAGAAAGAAATGTCAATTATATAAGAGCGTCTCTCCCTTTCTGCAAGGACATTATTTCAACTACATAGCAAACTCTCATTAATATTTTTCGATTTAGTGGAACTTAATTTTCCTAAAAGTGGTTAAATAGTTATGTTGACAATACACTGGTATAGGGTAAAAGGTTATAATTTATAGTAAAGAAATGTTCATGTTCTAAACTGGATCAGAAATTGGCAAAATAGAGCAAATGACAAAAAGCTAGTGGCCAATGATTTGCAAAAAAGAGGTACTAGTCTGCCCTCTACTGTTCAAATACATCACAGTGCAGTTGTTATCAGATTTCCCAGATGGGCGTTCTGCTTGTGAAGTAGAGGGATGGAGAAAAAGGACTCCTGTCAAAAATACAGATTACCAGACTCCAGGTCAGACAGTCAGGCTCTGTAGATCTGGGGTGTGATTCAGGAATGTGCCTTTGTAAGAAGGACCCCGGTTGGTCCTAGGTAGGTGATTCCCTTACTTAACGAACCTTAAGAATTATGCAAATGTGTCTTAACTATTATAACATAGTACAGTCTTTAGAAACACCAGGCAACACAGTTCTGCCACTAACCCATGCATCACAGATGGTTGGACTGGTAATTAAAATAAAACCAACTGATAGCTTTCATGGCTGTGAGGACAGTTGTGTATGTTCAAGTAACATTTCCTCTTCAGTTTCAACTCTAACACTCTCTAATAAAATTTGCATTATGTGGGGGCGCCTGGGTGGCTCAGTGGGTTAAAGCCTCTGCCTTTGGCTCAGGTCATGATCCCAGAGTCCTGGGATCGAGCCCCACATCAGGCTCTCTGCTCCGAAGGGAGCCTGCTTCCTCCTCTCTCTCTGCCTGCCTCTCCGCCTGTGATCTGTCAAATAAATAAATAAATGTTAAAAAAAAAAAAATTTGCATTATGTGAAGCTGTGTTTTGTTTTTTCAACTCTTCCTTGATTTTTTCCCCATGGGGAATATATATTTTTGAATATATGTTTCTGTTGTTTTCACCCTCATCATGTACTCATTTTTTTTTTTTTTAACTGGCAGGATAATTATCGACGGAGCTAATCTGACTATATCTAATGTCACCTCAGAGGACCAGGGTATTTACTCCTGTTCAGCTCACACTGCTTTGGATAGTGTCACTGATGTAACTCAAGTAACTGTCCTCGGTAAGTGCGCTAATGAGGAATCTCTTCATTTCTTCCCCACCACTGATTAAATTCTGTTGTTCTTAGGCCATTAAAGCCACAATTATTTGAGTCCCTGCATATATACCGTTCTTTTGAATTTTTCATTTAAATAGTCATTCCACTTTCAAATGGTTTCTCCTCTTCTGGCTTTAAAGAAATTAATTAATGCTTAATTTCTTTTCACTGCATGGGTAATGTTGCCAAAAGCTGTGGGAGGCAGGCAATGTTATCAGCAGAGAGAAAACTGAAGCATGCTTGAGTTGTCAGGGTGCCTGAGCTGCCCTTTCCTAGCTTACAGAGAAATAGAGCTGAGGAATGGAGATGGGGTAGGCTTTAGGGGATCAGGCTGGGCATCCCCTGGTGGTGGTAGCTCAGTGGTCATGCTCTAAACCAGAGAGACGGACTAAGTTCTCAGCATTCCAGGAAGGGAGCTGAGGAATTTCAAGAGCTCTGCAAAGGAATGACTTTGATTTTTTTTAATGATAATGTTAATTAGAAAATAATGTGCATACTTCACAAGTGTAGTCAACACAATTAGCCCTGCAATCACCCACGTTTAAAGCTCTTAGATCAGCCTGGAGCATCTCTTAGACCACCATTAGCTCTTGAACCATCTTCTAGACCATCTCTCCTCCAATTTCCTTGACAGATTCGCTCTCCACAAGCTATCTGATACAGAAATCGGACCGATGTGGACAACACCAACAAACCACTCACCCTCAAACTTCCATTTGGGTCTGCCCATTTGGGGAGCCTGGCAATAGAGGAGGGTGGCTGTGTTTGTTCTTCATATTCCCTCCCTGCAAGCTGTGTCTGATTTCTCCCAGGGAGGCTCCCTTCACAAAATCCTCTGTGATAAGATTCTATTAACTGTTCCCTCCACCCCCAACCCCAGATATTCTGCCAGTGATCTTTTGAAAGAGTTAAAAACAAAAAACAATAAACAAAAAAAAACTCTTGATACTATCCAAATTATGTGAACTTTTAAATTTCTGCTGGGACCTTGACTAATACAGACATTTGACATTTTTTTTATAGTTTTCTCTTAATAATTTTGTTTCCATGGGCACTCCTTAGTCTTCCTTTTAGTTTTCTGCTATTCCTTAGAAGTGTTTGATTTTGCCTAAACTCCTTTATTAGATGTGTCGATTTGTATCTTTAGCTCTCTGATTGCTGGGATCCACAGGTAGGTTGCTAGCAGAGGTACAAGCTGAGAGGAAATAATTCAGTTTCTTTGGCGGTAGGATGTGAAAAATGATTAAATGGGCTGGAGCTCTTCAAGTGAAGCAGATGGTCACCAGACTGGGTTCTACACACACACACACACACACACACACACACACACACGTAGTAGAGGGTATGAACTTGGTTGGATAAATTGTACCTTTAGGTGAGGTGTTGGGCCATAGGAATTCAGCTGTTTCGGGGGACTACAAGCAGAAAGGTTTGATCCTCTAGGAATTATTTCACTAGTAAGTCATCGGATAAAAGAGTGGAGCTCCAGGTAAACTGGAGTTTATTCCAGGCACCACAAGTGTAGGGGCCAGTCTCGGGATCCATAGACTTTTTCTCTCAGTATTTTGAGCCCTGCAGCCAGCAAAGGGATTGGGTGCCCTACTGCTTGGTTCCTGCTGTCAAATGGCCTTGTAAAATTTAATACTTCATTCTTGTGATTAGGCTACCATCTTCTAGAACCATTAAATTTTGATGATTTTAAATAAATGGTTGCTATGATTATATGTAATATTTACAAATGAAGTTTTTTTTAACCAATGTTTTAAGAATAAAAATAAAATAATTTAAAAAATAGTCTATGATGCAGACTTCATTTTCTTAACTACTTCTTGGAGTTTAACTCCTAACTTTTTAGGCCAATCCCTGGTCTTAGGAAACATAGCTCATTAACAGATAACAAATAGATCCCTGTGTAATTTCTTTATAAAACTCTTTTCCTGAGAAAACAATTTTTGCACATACATGTTTGACCCATTTCACTTGCTTTAAGAGTATCAAGTGCAGGGGCACCTGGGTGGCTCAGTGGGTTAAAGCCTCTGCCTTCGGCTCAGGTCATGATCCCAGGGTCCTGGGATCGAGTCCCGCATTGAGCTCTCTGTGCGGCAGGGAGTCTGCTTCCTCCTCTCTCTCTGACTGCCTCTCTGCCTACTTGTGATCTCTGTCTGTCAAATAAATAAATAAAATCTTCTAAAAAATGCTTTAAAAAAAAAAGAGTATCAAGTGCAGCCCGTAGTTCCATATGATTCTTGGAATGAGCACATTCTAAGGTCGTATGCTACATAAGGTTGTATTGGTTCCTTAGGCTAACTTTAAAGATGAGTAAGCTCTTAATCAGTGCTGAAGACAAATGTAAATTCTCTGAGTGCACAGATCTGAGAACTGTTGAGGAAATAATTTCTTATAAGGCCCTAAAGTTTATGAGCACTCAGTGACCACATTTTTAAAAATAAAATAGAGTCTTTTGAATTATACTCAGCATGGGCAATAGATGTTGCGTCCCACTCAAAGAGCCCATGGGAAGGCCCTATGAGATATTACTTAATTGTCTCCTCTGAGAAAAGATAAATGTCCCTGAATACAAAAGAGCACTGAAACCAAATTTGGGAAGTAAAGACCATTAGGGATAAGTTTTCTTTGTTTGTTTCATTTATAGTTGCTTTTATTTTATTTAACTTTTTAGATTTGATTTATTTATTTGACAGAGAAATAGAAGGAGAGAGAGAAAGAGAGCAGGAGCAGGGAGGAGAGGCAGAGGCAGAAGGAAAAACAGGCTCCCCTGCTGAGCCAGGAGACTGACATGGGACTCCATCCCAGGACTCTGGGATCATGACCCAAGCTGAAGGCAGATGTTTAACCGACTGAGCCACCCAGGTGCCCAGTTGTTTTTCTTTTAATAAAAATTTCCATGGACTTTAACACTCTTAAAGTCATTACTTACATGGTATCCAAAATATATAAAGAACTTATAAAACTCAACACTCCGAAACTAAATAATCCAATTTAAAAATGGGCAGACGACACACCTATACATTTTTCCAAAGAAGACTTAGAGATGGCCAATCGACACATGAAAGGATGCTCAACGTCACTCATCATCAGGGAAATGCAAATCAAAACTACAATGAGATATCATCTCACACCTGTCAGGATGGCTAAAACCAACAACATAAGACACAACAGGTGTTGGCTAGGATGTGGAGAAAGGGGAACTCTCTTGATCTATTACTGGTAATCCAAATTGGTATAGCCACTGTGGAAAACAACATGGAGAGTCCTCAAAAAGCTAAAAATAGAGGTATCCTACAATCCAGCAATCACACTAGTAGGTATTTACCCACAGAATACAAAAATACTAAAATAAAGTAAAGTGATATATCCACCCCAACGTTTGTTTATAGCAGCATTATCTACAATAGCCAAGTCATGGAAACAGCCTAAGTGTCTATCAACTGATTAATGGATAAAGAGGAAGTAGTGTGTGTGTGTGTGTGTGTGTGTGTGTGTGTGTGTATAAGAATATTACTCAGCCATAAAAAGGAATGAAATCTTGCCATTTGCAACAACATGGGTGGGCTAGAGAATATTATGCTGAGCAAATTAAGTCAGAGAAAGACTTACCATATGGTTTCATTCATATGTGGAATTTAAGAAACAAAACAAATGAGGAAAGGAGAAAAAAGAGAGAGAAGGCAAACCAAGAAACCAAGAAATAGACTTTTAACTATAGAGAACTGATGGTGACCAGAAGGGAGGTGGGTGGGGGTGGTGGGTCAATTAGGTGAAGGGGATTAAGGAATGTATTTGTTGTGATGTATACAAATGCTGAATCACTATTTTGTGCACTTGAAACTAATATTACACTCTCTTTAACCACAATTTAAATAAAAACTTTAAAAAGTCATCACCTACTCAATCTTCTAGTTTCCAACACATTTATCTGTGCCAGATTTTTCCCTTCCAATGTAAACTGCCTTCCTACTCTTTCAAAACTCTACCCAAGAGTATAAAAATTGCTATAATGTACTGAGAATTCATTGTGAGAAATTACAATAAAAATCCAGAGCATGCAGAAAAGAAAGCCTGAGTTCATGTTCTTTATCTTATTTTCCTATAGTCATAGGACCTAATTTTATTGCTCTAATATGGTAATTACATGCATGATTGAAGTGATAATGTACTTTTCACTTATTCATTTAGTCACAAAACACTTATATCCCAAGCACTGTTGGTGATGCAAATATTAATAAAATGCAGTCCCTACTCTTGAAGATCTGTCATATACAGGAAATGAACCAGGCATATAAATAAGCATATGAGCTGAAAGACACTGATCTACTTGAGATCGATCATGTTTCTCAAAATTGTGCATAATTATAACCCAGGGCAGTTGTTTAGAAATGCAGGTTCCTGGGCCCAGCTCCTTCTGTATGCCAGAGAGATAGGGCCCAGAAATAAATCCTCATCTATTTTTAAAGATTTATTTATTTATCTTTGAGAGAGAGAGAGCGAGCAGGGGGAGGGGGCAGAAGAAGAGGGAGAGAGAAACTTAAGTGGACTCCATGCTGAGTATAGAGCCCAAGCTCAGTCTCACGACCCTGAAATGGCTACCTGAGCTGAAACCAAGAGTCGGTTGTCCAACCAACTGTGCCAGCCAGGTGCCCCAAATCTTCATTGTCAGTATCTGCTCCTAAAAGAATTTTGATACTCATGGTCAAAGATGCCCTTTGAGAATGGGAATCAGCGTAGAGAGAGAGAGTACTTAGAGTAGGTTATAGATGTGCAGGAAGCTGCATTTGAATTAGAACCAGAAGGGTTGGGGCGCCTGGGTGGCTCAGTGGGTTGGGTGTCTGCCTTTGGCTTGGATCATGATCCCATAGTCCAGGGATCAATCCTCGTGTCAGGCTCCTTGCTCATTGGGGAGCCTGCTTCTCTCTTTCTCTCTCTCTGCCTCTCCCCCAGCTTGTGCTCTCTCTCCCACTCTCTTTAGTAAATAAATAAAATCTTAAAAGGAGGAAAGAAAGAAAGAAAGTATCCAGAAGGGCTGCTGAGATGTGATTAGGTGTGGAGACCAGGGCCCAGAAAGTGGGGCGGCAGTGTGCCTCAGTGAGGAAATTGGGTAGACAAAGGCATTGTCTGCATTTTCCTTACTTTTATTTTTATCATTAATTAGATGTTCCGGATCCACCAGAAAACCTACAGTTGTCTGAAAGACAGAACAGGAGTGTTCGGCTGACATGGGAAGCTGGAGATGACCACAATAGTCATATTATCGGTAGGGAGGATGTGGGATAACCATGCGCCTTACACTCCTGAGTCAAAAATAATGTTAAAGCCATTTTTTTCCTTTTTTTTTTTTTTACCACAATTGCTAGATTATCCTTCTTTCTTTAAAACTTTTTATACTGTGTGTAAATGTTAGTATGACTTAAACACACTAAATCCATTCTAACGTGGGTTTTTTTTTCCCCCTTGTGCTTCTACTGCCAGAGTATATTGTTGAATTTGAAGGAAATAAAGAAGAACCTGGACGATGGGTGGAACTGGCTAGAGTCCAAGGCAAAGAAACAACAGTCATGCTATCTTTGGCCCCATATGTCAGATACCAGTTCAGGGTCATAGCCGTGAATGAAGTAGGGAGAAGCCAGCCTAGTCTGCCGTCAGACCATCACGAAACCCCTCCAGCAGGTATGTGCCTTCTCACGTCAGGTCTCTGAGAACACATTTTAGTTTTGCTCCATCTTTCAACATCTTTAAAAAAAAAATTGAGGGTATCGGTGTAGAGTTTTAGACTTCTACTGGAGAGCTTGAAAAGTTCTGTGAACTGATAGCACACAAGTATTCAAGTACATCAGATTGATAAGTAGTATATAAATGTTTGATACAGAGTAGGAGATTACAGGAAAGTATATGGGCAAACATTACTCTGAGTTACTTATGATAGCTAAGTAACATGTTAAAATCAGATATCAAGTATGTTATAAACTGAGGTTCAATATATAGAAAGGCAGCTTTCTCCCTTTATTTTTTTCAACTTTTTGAGATAAAACATTTTATTCATTGTAGGTGCCTTGTTAACACTTTAAAATATTTAATATCGTTAATTATATACATATAGTATATTTATTGTCTCTTAATATCTAAACAGATATCTGATATCTATCTAAATTTCCAGGATATTTTTTTTAATCTCAAGAATGATTAATACTAAAATTTGTGTTACTTTACTGTCATTGGTCGACAGTGTAATCATAGCATGGTATTATTGTTTTTTTTTCCCCCTAGTACAAAATACATAAGCTAGGGTATAATTTCCTTTTTGGATTGAGGAAAAAGCAAGAAGAGATAGTAACTGAGTCAGATACTTGTGTAGTTGCATTGAAGTGTAAGTTGCATTTGGCACGAAAACTACACTTAGCCCTTTCGTATTAAATGGATCCATTTGAGTATATTTCACGGACATATAACCTGCTCTTACCTATTTGTAGTCCCTAACAGTTGGCTGTTGAAATTAATAGATGATGTTTAATTTTATTAGCTTATAGGCAGATAGTCACAACACACATTTCTAACAATAATTCTAATAGAAAAAGGGAGGCAAATTTAAAATTAAAATGTTTATTTAAAAAGTAGGTTTAGGATTTTTAAAAAAAGGTTGAAAAATTTAAAGAGCAGGTTTAAAGTGGAGATATCTAAAGTAAGTCTTCTACTTTCCACTGAATAGTAATTGTATCACTTCAAGCATGTGATTTTACTCCTTTAAAAAAAAAAATATATATATATATATATATAAAGCTGCCTTTTAGGTCATGGATGGGTTAACTAGCCTTATGGTGGTAATCATTTTATAATATATATACACATAAATATAAAATGTGTATCTATAGATTGGATACATATATACATACATCAGTATGTATGTATACACACACACACTCACACATGAAATTATTACATTGTACACCTTAAACTTACACAGTGTTATATGTCAATTACATCTCAGTGAAGTTGGTAAAAAGATAACTGCCTTAAGTCTTTACAAGCTGGGCCAGATAGAAATAAACGAATATAATCAAAGTTGTTTAAAAATCTGATTTAGGGGGAGTGGGGTGATATGCTGATTAAGCTATGGACTGTAAATTGGAAAAAGTAATTTTAATACTTATAATTTTTCAGCTCCAGACAAGAATCCACAAAACATAAGGGTTCAAGCCTCTCAACCCAAGGAAATGATTATAAAATGGGAGGTGTGTATTCTCTAATGTGTTACAGACTACTTTGTTTTCTTTTTTACATTCTTTTAGGTCTGCATGCCAAGTGTAATGATAGAAAAATATTTTTTTAAGAACAAAGATACAAGATTTGTATGTTTTATAAATATATCTCATTTGTATATTTTGCAGATCATTGTGATTAGAATGTTATGAGATATGGTTAAACAGTGGAAAGTAATGTCAGGAAGGGTATATAGGTTGACTTAATTGTGGTCTATTATCAAAAGTTTCAGATTCCTCATATTTTTATAACTAATATCCTAAATCGTCTCTTGTTCAAAAAAATACTAAAAAACTTCCCTAAATTTTTGTACATGGTCTAATAAATATTATGCATATTGAAAGGATGTCTGCCAAATAATAGCCACTACTTATTAAGCCTATTAAGCATTTTGTGTGCTCTTTTTTGAGAACAGTTGTCATTAGTGTCTTTTTCGGGATATAGGAACTGCGGTCAGGGTGGTAGGCAGTCTTACCCGCCACGTACCACTAGAATACCACCAAAAATCAACAAACCTACTAGACATTTTGGACTTCAAATTGCACTTTTCACTCCTTTATATTTTTCTATGAAAGGTTATAAAATAGAGCTTTGCCTTTGAATTTAGTGTAAAATTTTACACCTGCTCAGAGAAGTTTAATAATTGTTTTGAGTGTCATTTCTAATTCCTTCTGTAGTAGTGGGTAACTTTCTCCCCTCTCTGTGTGGACCTATTCATGAACAGATAATTTAACCTACTTGAAAGTAGATTACCCATTCAGACATTCTGATGAATAATAGACATCCAACGTTAAATTTATGAATCCTGCATAAACGTAGAACAGTTTTGAATGCGGGAATATGCAAATTTATTTCTAAACCTCTTTCCAGATAATGATTTTGGGAAGAATTTTAGGATGTATAAAGTTTAGTCTGATTTTTTTTTTTTTACTCAATATTTTTATGTCAACACTAACCCATTATTCCACTACAGTGAAATTAAGTTTTGCAGATTTTAAATTTTAAAAAAAGTGGTAATACACAGAACCTAAGTATAGTCAAGAATATTATTTCTTTCCTTGAATTTGTGGCCATACATATTTCCTACCACATTGTCTTCATAATTAATTTTTAATCTGAAATTATGTTAATATCTTATTCTTGTAGATTATCGGTCTTTTTCTCTCTTAAGTTCCCTAGCAATTTCCATAAGACAGATGATATAACTGGTTAGATGAAGATAATACTATGTCATTATCAGGTCAGTTCCTCAGAGAAGCACACCATGTTCCACCAACATCAGCTCATTAATCCTCACCACTCCTTCAGAAGGGAGACACTAGCTGGATGGTATCAGCCCTACATTTCACAGAGAGAAGCTGGGACTCTCATTTTAATGACCTTCCCCAGATGTCATGTGCTCAGCCAGTGATGAAAAGAAGACCCCCACCCCCACCTCCTCTGATCTGCTATCTTTGTAGGGGACCTGTTTAAGAATTTGCTGTGGTTTTGTTGCCCGTTGTCTGAAAGCCAAATACAAAATCATCCTGCTGTCTCCTCTAGAGTCTAGGCACCAAAGAGCCTAGTAATTTAGATAAGATTTTTCTTGAAAGTGCTAAATGTGGTGGCAGTTTATTTTAAAATTTGCAGGAGATCTTTATTAAATGTAGCTGTTTTCCTTGGAACAAAACATGTGTAAACGGAATAATTTTTTTTAAAGATTTTATTTATTTATTTGACAGACAGAGATCACAAGTAGGCAAAGAGCCAGGCAGAGAGAGAGGGGGGAGAAGCAGGCTCCCTGCTGAGCAGAGAGCCCCATGTGGGGCTCGATCCCAGGACCCTGAGATCATGACCCAAGCCGAAGGCAGAGGTTTAACCCACTGAGCCACCCAGGCACCCCTAAACTGAATAATTTTACTTGTGCTCACTTATTGTTGGTAGAGACTGAAGGAAATTGTAATTCCGGATTACAATCTGACAGTAAAAGCTTGTGGCCTGATTCATCTGGGCACCGCTCAAGCCCTTGGTGGATTAATATCCATATGGTAGTAAAAATTACCTTGGTGCAAAACTTAGAATGCAAAGTATAAACAATGATTGTGAAATCTCAGAAGGTTTTTTGTTTTGTTTTGATGTTTTTTCTCATAGCTAATTTAAGTATTCAACTTGGAGTTAGTGTAGACTTGAAATTGTTTTGCTGATACAGCACTACTTTCAACTTAGTTCCAACCAACCCATCTAAAAAATTTTAGTAAGTTAGACTGAGTTAAGAAGCACTGCAAATTCTGTAAAAAGACATTGTATATGACATTATTTTATTTTACCTAATTTTTGGGGGGAGAGACAGCAAGTAGTAGGAGGAGGGGCAGAGGGAGAGAGAGAATCTTAAGTAGGCTTCACGCCCCGAGTGTGGAGCCCAGTGCAGGGCTTGATCTCATGACCCTGGGAACATGACCTGAGTGGAAATCAAGAGTCTAATAACAGACTAAGTCACCTAGGCACCCTGATACATAGGACATTATTGAATACTCATACATACAGACAAAATTACTGTTTATATAAGTGAGCCTTATAATCTAGGAGTTAAGTCACGTTTTTTTTATGTAGTTTATGTAATTGATTCATTTAAGTGCATATTCCCATTTTTGAAATGAAACAGGTGATTTATATTACAATATCTTTTTTAATTATTGAAGTATTGCTTGATTCAAAAAATAAAACCAGAGTGGATATAACTGCTTCACTAAGGGGCTTGCCACCGTGTCTTACTCAGCGTATCCACGCTCACACTAGATGAATCTTGCCTTCTGTCTTAGCCTTTGAAATCCATGGAGCAGAATGGACCAGGACTGGAGTACAGAGTGACCTGGAAGCCACAGGGAGCCCCCGTGGAGTGGGAAGAAGAAACAGTCACAAACCACACCTTGCGGGTGATGACGCCGACTGTCTATGCTCCTTACGATGTCCAAGTCCAAGCCATCAATCACCTTGGCTCCGGCCCTGAGCCCCAGTCAGTGATTCTCTATTCTGGGGAAGACTGTAAGTTACGCACCTGAAACTGCTAAGCACTTCAAGAGCAATTTCTTTCAAGTATATTGCATTTCAGTCAATGACCATTTTTGAGCAGCCACTGCACGCAAAGAGGATGTACTAGCTGTGCGAGATAAAAAGAAATATAGCACATGGTTCCTACTTTCAGGTTGACTGCAGGATAGCCGATCACTATAGAGTGGTAGGGAATTACGTGAAGAGTTTTAATTTTATTCAGTTTCCCAGTAAAGCTGTTTCTGTATGAAAAATCAAAGACCAGTACTCATCACTACAATTAGTTAAGCAGCATAACTGTCGTGATGTTTCCAGTTACATGTGTCCTTACTTGTTGAAGACTTTCTAACAGCCACCTGTGCCATCCCTGGCCTCAGTTGTACTTTTGGAACCTCCCTAATTCAGATGAGATACAGACTGAAATTTGTCTATAGAATTATGGACACATACAGACTGTTTTGAGGTATCAGTGACATGCTCACTATTAAATTCTTAGACCGTAATAACTGCTACAAATAGATTATTTAAAAAAGGAAAGATGGTGTATTCCATGTCACTACACAGGAGTTATTCTCATTGTTCTTCAAGTATCCAAGGTAATATTTTGATCCGAAAATGGAAAAAGGTTGAGAATCTGAAATTACTTACTCCTTATTCACCTACTATCTAAATTCTTCTACCCAAATAAAATTACACTGGGCATATCACTGTGAGCTAAGATATTATTAGTCTTGGCTGCTCTACATTTGGTTTATTCTTCTGTAGTTAGTTTCCCTGTAGAATGGGGATGATAATACCACTTTATAGGGTTGTTCTAAGGATTATGTGAGCCAGTCCACTAAGCCAGTCTCTTAGAATAGTGCCTATACATAGCGTATGCTCAGTTAATGGTAGCTGTTGTTATTAATAGACCGATCAAGCTCTCAAGTAATTTGTTAAATTGTTTAGTTCATTTGTTTCTAAAGGCATGATACCCACAGAATATTTTACTGGACACTGGTTCCAGGGGTAGACTGTCCTCTTCTAGAAACCTGTTTGGGCTCTGAAACTCCTCTGTAATGAGAAACTCTCTTAAGTTCTATTTGGGATCAATTTTATAAGAGTGCTTTGCTCAGATTAAGCAATATGAAAAATCACCTTTTGAAAAGGATCCTAATAATCACATTTGAGGGTTTTGAAAGCTCATCATTCTTATGTGCTTAACAGATCCTGATACGGCTCCAGTGATCCATGGGGTGGACGTTATAAACAGCACATTAGTTAAAGTGACCTGGTCAACCATTCCGAAGGACAGAGTACATGGACATCTGAAAGGATATCAGGTTTTTATTCTAGATTTTCTTGTTACTGAATTAATATCTTAAATGCAAATAAGAACTGATCTTAGAAGAACCCAGAGGAGAATCTGCCACCGTGGTTGATATGTTAAAGGGATCCTATTTCCATTGCAGATAAATTGGTGGAAAACAAAAAGTCTGTTGGATGGAAGAGCACATCCCAAAGAAGTAAACATTCTGAGATTTTCAGGACAAAGAAACTATGGAATGGTTCCTTCTCTAGATGCGTTTAGTGAATTTCACTTAACAGTTTTAGCCTATAATTCCAAAGGAGCTGGTCCAGAGAGTGAGCCTTATATATTTCAAACACCAGAAGGAGGTAAGAATAACAGTGAAGAATAATGCCAACAATGGGAATTATCCAGTGGCCAACTTAAACATTTACCCCCATAGTAGTAGTTAATCAATATATACTTCATATGAGTTAGCTTCTCAATTGCTACGGAAAACTGGAATCTAATGGAACATTTTTTTTTTTTCTTTTAAAGAAATTTACCAATTTATGAGTGTAATTTCTTGGTCTTGTGTTTTCTAGTACCTGAACAACCAGCTTTTCTCAAGGTCATCAAAGTTGATAAGGACACTGCCACTTTAACCTGGGGACTACCCAAGAAACTGAATGGAAACTTAACTGGTTATCTATTACAGTATCAGATAAGTAAGTAGAAATCTGAATTGGATCCACCTGGTTGTTTGTTTTTTTTTTTTTTTTAAGATTTTATTTATTCATTTGAGAGAGTCAGCACAGAGGGAGCAAGAGATGAGAAGCAGGTTCCCTGCTGAGCATGGAGCCTGATGCAGGGCTTGATCCCAGGTTTTTGGGATCTTGACCTAAGCCAAAGGCAGATGCTCGACTGACTGAAGCACCCAGGCACCCCTGGATCCACCTACTTTTTAAAGATTTATTTATTTGAGAGAGAGAGAGCATGAGCAGGAGGGGCAGAGGGAAAGGGAGAAAGGGAAAGAGAATCTCAAGCAGACTCTATGCCAAGCACAGAACCTGGTGCAGGGCTGAATCCCATGACCCATGAGATCATGACCCGAGCCAAAGACAAGAGTCGGATGCTCAACTGACTGAGCCACCCAGGTGCTCCCAGATCTAGCTATTAATCCTTCATTTTTGGTTGAGTATTTGGTTTGCTCTGCTGAGATTCTGATGATCACGGTTTCTAAGTTGGCCTACTTCCTTACAACAAAGGGGTCTGCAAAACGGCTTGCAGACCAAATCCAGGCTGCTGCCTGTTTTCATGAATAGGCCATACATGTCATTCACATTTGTCTATAGCAACCTTCTCACTACAGTGGCCCAAGTTGAGTAGCTGTGACAGAGATTGTGTGGCTCACAAAGGCTGAAATATTTACAATCTAGTTCTTTTCAGAAAGATTTGGCAATCCCTGTTTTAGAGGAAAAGTCAGTAGGTACCAGAAGACATACGTGTAATACTTACATATGAGTGGGCTTGAGAATTAAGAACATGCCAAAGAAAAGAGTAAATGAATGATGTCAGGGAGATCTGAAGCTCACGTAACTTCCACACTGCCTCTTTTGTCTCCAACACGTGCTTCTGGTCTCAACCCTAAATGTACTTCTGTTTGTAGAATCTGCTGTGGGCATCCCACTGGCATAGGCCCATTGTTTTGAGAGCATTAAAGAGTTTTCTCTGGCCCATTACTCAGGATGGACTCTGCTCTTGTGTTGCTGTGCCATTGGGTTGAAAACAACATGTTTAGAGGAAACGAAGTCATTTTTAGTCACAGTGCCTTCTGTGTCTAACAGTCTTCACATCGAAGCACCATCTCAAAATGGAAACTAGGAAACTGAAATCACAGAAATGTTTAGACTGTGAGGACGTGCATCCGAAACAACGGAAACACTAGGACTATGCTGCTTGCAAAAGCCACCTTGATGATAGAGCTGATAAGCTACTCTGCCTCCATGTAGTTCAAAGCTTGTCGCAATCCAGGTCATGTACGAGTTTTGGCTCCTGATAGCCCGTCTGGGTTGGGTCATATGATTAAACAGATGCAGGCATCATTGTAATAGGGGTAGCACTTGAGCATTTTTTGAGTGTTTGCTATGTAACAGGATCAGTACTAAGTACTCTTGCTGTATTTTTTTCATTAAAACAGAAAATCTAGGGGCGCCTGGGTGGCTCAATGGGTTAAGCCTCTGCCTTCGGCTCAGGTCATGATCTCAGGGTTCTGGGATTGAGCCCCACATTGGGCTCTCTGCTTGGCAGGGAGCCTGCTTCCCCCTCTCCCTCTGCCTGCCTCTCTGCCTACTTATGGTCTCTCTCTCTCTCTGTCAAATGAATAAATAAAATCTTAAAAAAAAAAAAACCAGAAAATCTATGAAGGATGTATTTTCACTATTTTGTGGATGTGAGAATTGAGCATATAGAATTCACTTATGTAGAGCCATGTAGTAAAACAAGTATTAAGCGAGATTCACACCTAAATCAGTCTTATTTCCTATGCTGGGCTCTTGGGCCTACAGTATTCCATGAACTGGTTTTCAAATATATAGAAAGCACTGAAGAAATATTTGAAGACTTTTTAAATGTTAATTTGTTTGGTAAAGCTATGATTTTTCTTTATCTTAACAATAAAGAAACTCAACGTTAATTGCATTCCAACCTTTGTGTTGATTTGTATGTAAGATTTAGATTATTTTAAAAACAAATTCCTAGCATATAGAGAGAAAAGTCTGGAACGTTACCAAGGGCAGTGATTATTGTATTGCTTAATATATGGATTTTTTAATAAAATGACATAATTGTACACTTACTTTGCTTCCTATTAAATGAGGGAAATATTTTTGGATGATTTATCTCTTTTTTAAAAAAAACTTTTACGGGACACCTGGGTGGCTCAGTTGGTTAAGTGGCTGCCTTCGGCTCAGGTCATGATCCCAGCGTCCTGAGATCGAGTCCCACATCGGGCTCCTTGCTCGGCAGGGAGCCTGCTTCTGCCTGCCACTCTGTCTGCCTATGTGCGCTCTCTCTCTCTGACAAATAAATAAAATTTAAAAAAAAAAAACTTTTAAATTTTTATTTGAGAGAGAGTGAGCACGTGAGAGAGAGCATGGGTAGTGGGGGTGAGAGGGAGAAGCAGGCTCCCTGCTGATTAGGGAGCCCTGAGGATGGGCTTGATCCCAGGATCCTGAGATCATGACCTGAGACAACAAAGGCAGACATTTAACCGACTGGGTCACTGAAGTGCCCCGATAATTTATCTCTTTTTATTGCTTTGTATGTTCTTAGACAGTTGTTGATTATGTGTCTGCGAGCTCTCTGTATACTTCTCCCAATTTATAGATTGATTATTGTAGTTTTTCAACTGACTTTGTGGTATTTTTTATAGGAATGCTCTCAAATATGTGAAGAGTGATATTTCTAATTTTCAACATTTGGATCTTTAGTTTGTTCATTTTTCATTTTTGATCTAATTGCATTAAATAAACCAAGGAAGGCATTTTTATGTCAAGAGTAAGAGTTTGTTTGTTTGTTTATTTGTTTACCTGTATGATATCTTGGACTGAGGGTCAAGAGGATTTATTCTAGCCCTTCCCTTGCTACTAATGGCTGCCCAGTTTTGGGATGTGTTTCATTTCTTGGAATGTTCTGACTGTAATCTTACAATACATTGTGCTCTTACACAAATCCCACGGTCTTGCTGGTTGCAAATTCTTTGAAAGGCACTGTCTAATTCATCTTCTTTCTGAATAGCTTTTGCCATAGTACTTAGTATATGGTAGACATTTTAAGATATATAATTTATTAATCAGTTTATTGACTTTACATATAATAAGTACTTATTTGGTGCCTCAGAGTGAACCAGAAATCACAGAAGAAGCAAATTATTGTCCAAATTATTATACCAAAAGGTTAAGAGTGAAGGATCCAATGAAAATATAACAGAGAGGGAAGTCCATCACTTTCAATAGGTATGATGAAGGTGGAGCTCCAGTATGGCATAGTGATTAAGAATATGGGCTCTGGGGGCGCCTGGGTGGCTCAGTGGGTTAAGCCTCTGCCTTCAGCTCAGGCCATGATCTCAGGGTCCTGGGATTGAGCCCCACATGGGGCTCTCTGCTCAGCGGGGAGCCTGCTTTCCCCCTCTCTCTCTGCCTGCATCTCTGCCTACTTGTTCTCTCTCTGTCAAAAATAAATAAATAAATAAATCTTTTAAAAAAAGAGGAACATGGGCTCTGGAGTGGAAAAACCGTGGCTGGATTCAAATTTTGTTTGGCCAGTTACTGGCTCTATATCTAGACCTCAACATTCCCATGTATGATACTGTAATAAAATTATGTCTCTGTCACAGAATTGTAGTTATTTAATGGCTGTGAATAATTAAGATGGTGCCTTGCGTACCACAAGCATACACAGAGTCAACAATAAGGGACAACATAAGTTGAATTGTTAAGGCGTGAATTCTGAGGCATTGTTGTTTGTGTTTATTTCTTTAGTAAATGACACCTATGAGCTTGGAGAACTAAATGATATCAACATCACAACTCCATCGAAGCCCAGCTGGCATCTCTCAAACCTCAATGCCACCACCAAGTACAAATTCTACTTGAGGGCTTGCACTTCAAAGGGCTGCGGAAAACCAATCACGGAGGAAAGCTCCACGTTAGGAGAAGGGAGTAAGTGCAGGAGGCTTCTGCATGCTGTTTTTTAAATGGCTCTGAAGGGACTGTACCAAGCTAGTCATTGTAAATAAGAAATGATTGTGATCTCAATCTATCTGACCTTTTGTTTTTCACTGATATAGAGAATTTATTTCTCTTGTAAAATTCACATGAACTCAATTTATGGATTTCTACACAACAGCAATGGAACTATAGCCTCAGTGTATATAAGGTCAGGAACTATAATTTTACTTAATTAAGATAGGAGTATGTAAGGTAATGAAGTTATCCATAAGGTTACTAGAGAGGGATATTTTTCTCTTGGAAATGTTTTCATACAGAAAAATATTTGGCTCTTGCTCTGGTTGATGTTTTGTAAAAATGATCTAATACATTTCACTTCCATGTTTTGGTTCATATATATATATATATAGAGAGAGAGAGAGAGAGAGATTTATGTATCAGTTTTATTGTGCTGTCTCCTGGTTGATGCCAAGTACTGGCTTGGAAATGGCCCATCAACCTCTGATTTAATTTGTATAATTCTCCAAATTCAATTGTACTTTTCGATTTGTTTTTTGGGGTTTTTTTTTTTGTTGTTCTTTTTTTTTTCAACCTAGACCTATTTCTCTTCCCAAATTATTTTGACAGTTATGATTTTAGCAATGGTCTTGCTAAACTTAAAAGGAGAGAAATTCAGAAGGCAGAGCATAAAAAGGAAATGAATCAGAGGAACTGTTGTACACGTTAGTAAGTTAAAAAAAAGTTTAAAAAAGTAAGTTAAAAAAAAGTTTTTTAACTTGAACTGGAACAGATTCAAGTTGATTAAACCTAGAAGGATATTTGAGGAATGGAACAAGGAAAGGGAGATGGTAGGAAGGCAAATAGAATCATTTGCTTATCACGTACTATGTGTCAGAAACTCCCTTGGATGGGTTTCCAAATTTTAGATTAGAAAAAAGATCGAGTCGATGGAAAAAGAAAAAGTAGTGATAAAAACTAAGTTCCCACTTATAAAATATACATATTATTATAAAATACGTTCAAGTATATGTGAATCACTGGCAAGTCAGTTTGTGTGTGTGAATGGTTCTGCTCTGACCTTTACTGCCTATTTCTCCTTCTTACTTTCCCTACTGTGTCTACCTAATGAAGGGTTTATGTTTTCCTCAGATACCCTAAGTACTCAGAACTCCCCTTTATGGAAAAAGTATGTATACTCAAAGAGTTTCTTCTAAGAGACCCACACATTATTCCCAAGGACAAATGAGACACCAAGTGAAATGAAGAATTCATTTACCTACTCAAAAGAGAGATTTAAAGATGACAATTGAAAACTTTTTAGTAATTAAAAGGATCTTATTTCTCAAGAGTTCAAAGTGGCATCAGGTGTTCAATACAAAGAAGTCAGAATAGCAGTAATCTAAATATGCAACTTCGGTATTTTTCAAAACAGGGTTTGAGGCATGGAGAGAGGGTTGCTATTTTGTTAAAACCAAGACCATAATATGCATGAGATATGCTAATCCCATTATTGCTAATTTGTAGCAGGTAAGAAAAAAATGCATAAAATTCTCTTACAGTGGTTATAGTTATATGCATATGTGGAAGTATTTAGAAAATTTGGGTTTGGTCGCCTTCATGTTGGAAAAACTGTTTTTAGCAGAAGGAATGCACTGTGTGGTTTTGTAAAAGATGCTGCATCTTCTTTGCAAATTAAAGATGCTGCTAATGTGCTTAAGTATCTTACAGCCTATTTCTTCACTATCCTATGTCTCAGGAATTTGAAAATATTCCTTACTAGTATGTTTGTGCTTTCTTTCAGGATTCTGCATTTTCAGCTACTGCCCCTTCCCCTGTTGACACTGTTTTCTCTTCTGTAGGCATATCTTGCCATATTTACAGGAAAGAAACTGTAATCTCTTTTTGCCTCTGGATTGCAGCATGATCTTTGGAAAAGGAAAAATACATATATATTTTCACTGGGAAGATAAATCTTGATATCACAAAAAACTTTAAAAATAATTTTGTGCAAATTGGAATCTATTTCTGCGTATCTTTCTTCTCCTGGGTCTGCCTAGATAGCACATTTTAAGGTCATCTGGCATTTATTCAGAAAATAGGATTTGATATACAAGCTCCCCCCACCCGATTATTTCCTGGTTGTCACTCTGATTTTCAGGTGGCTCACATTCCATAGTCTAAGAGGGAGGAGATGATGGAGCTAATAAATATTTGTGTCATTCCTGGTTTGAACAAAACACTTGCTTTGCCCTATTTTTCAAAAGCTTGCACTATTTAATGTTATACTAATATTTCTGTTTTTCAAAGTCAAAATTAGTTGTGTTCTATTTCAGTGGTGCTCAATCTTAAAGGCTTTGCTCAACTAATATAATTAGCCTTATTTCTCCCATGGTGACTTTTTTTTTAATGAAGCCCTTCTGTTATCAGTACCCTATCATCAATTTCTATTCTGTGGTTAAAAGTTATAACCAAATTTTAATGTGTGACATATACCCATTGACACAGGGTTTTATGACTTTTAATATTCTCAACATTGCATAAATTATTTTTAGTGTACATTATTTACATTTATTATTTTGAGTTGATTCTCAGCAAAACTACAGAACAAATACAAAAATATTTTATATATTTTGTTGCAACATCAGAAATTAGATGTGTATTTAATTACACTGACTCATTTGGGATTCTGCTACTTGAGATTCTGTTACTATGAGATTCTACAGTTAATATATTGATAAATTCATGATTCTTTTTTTAAAGTATTAATGTCTCAGAATATTTTAACAATCTCAGTGCATTTCATTTAAAGGTACTTATAAACTGTACTTTATGTACGTATAAACTTACTTATATTTCTATAAATTTCAAGTATTTAATATATGACCATGTTATGATACTATTCCATCAATATTTATAGAGAAGACCAAGACAAAAAAAAGTAATATATATTTAAAATTATAATGTCATTTACCTTCAAAAATAAGCCAAAATGGCCATGTTGAGTTTCCTGCTAGGTCTGTGAAAATTCAAATTGTACAAAATGACACTGTAATTTTTTGAAGTCCGTGTTTGGTTTTGAAACATTCATGTGACCGGGCAGATTTATAGTACAATTTCATCAACAAGTACATCATCTTTAAAGGACATGAATTAAATTCATTTCATTTCCTCCATTTCAGGATATTAAGAAAGAAAATCTTGAAATGTTGATATTCTTGATCTCCTGTTAATTCAAAAACTATGAGAAAAAAATCCTGCAAATGGCACTCCTTCCAAATAACAGTGGTTTTTTTTGTTTGTTTGTTCATTTGTTTTTACTTTTCATGTCCTGCTTTTCAATGATTACAATTTATATGATTTAACTGTGTACATTTCTTAGGTAAAAGTATCGGGAAGATATCAGAAGGAGTCAATCTTACTCAAAAGACTCACCCAGTAGAGGTATTTGAGCCGGGAGCTGAACATATAGTTCGCCTATTGACTAAGAATTGGGTTGATAACAATAGCATTTTTGAAGATGTAATTGAGACAAGAGGGCGAGGTGAGACATGAGATTGTATTTGGAGCCTTCTTAGACAATAAATCTGCTTTCTAGATTATTTAATTTTACACACTTCCTGCAGTAAAGATAAAAATACGGAGTACGTTAGTCACAAAGATAACAGTCTCGGTGTGTTTTGACATAGCATTTTTTTTATTATTATTTTGTTCAGTTAGCCATCCTAGAGTACATGATTAGTTTTTGATGTAGTGTTCAACGATTCATTAGTTGGTTATAACGCCCCATGCTCATCACAGCATTCTAAAATTATCGAAATGAAAAGTGTTCCACAAAGATCCAACACAGTCCTGATCATTTTCGCCAGAGCAGCTGACTAAAAAAAATATCTCCTGCCAATTAACACACGTTAATAACAAAAACTAAGCAGAAAACCGAAACAGAATAAAACCCGCAGAAACTCCACGGCAATCTGCATATAACCATGGCAGCTTGTGCTTTTGCTTGCTTGTGCTGCTTCTGTGTTTCACTTGCTCTGCCTCCACTGTCCCTTTTTGGTTTCATCCGCAGAGTCCAGTGCAACTTGAGAGGGCCCTTTTAAACGCAGAATGAACCATTTATCAATATTCTTCCCATGAAATGTCCTTTAAATCACATTCCCTCTAAGGTCACTGAAAGGAAAAATAAAATGGATGCTATTTTGTATTTTTAAAAATGATGTTTCATTTTCCCAAAGGGGGCATAATCCCAGAGACTGTTTCTAGCATGCAACGTGTGACTTCTCTTTGTACAACAGAATACGCTGGTTTATACGATGACATCTCCACTCAAGGCTGGTTTATTGGATTAATGTGTGCCATTGCTCTTCTCACGCTAATCCTGTTAACTGTTTGCTTTGTGAAGAGGAACAGAGGTGGAAAGTACTCAGGTAAAGCTGTTTCTTAATATAGTAATATACTTTCAGTTTATTAAATAGTGTTTCCTAGGAGGCATTCTTCAGAGACACCTTTTATTTTTTTTAATTATGCACTTAAAGTCAATGTACTGAGAGGGGGGGAAAAACCTCCTGTTTTAACTAACCAAAAGATGTAAGGTCTAGAATATTATTTTCAAGTGGTTACTAGTCTCTAACAAGGCATATAATACTTCTAACCTTCTATTTTCAGTCTGTAAAATATCATAGTTGTTAAGAACACTAATCACTAAACCACACACACATATTTTAACATCTTAAAAGGAAGGACCTATTTAAACATGCCTTGTCATGTATTTGTGACCCAGAGAATGTTTGCGCTAGTAACTTCTCATGGTACTGGCTGCACTAGTCTAGAGTTAACTAACCATTGCTGGGAATGCATTTTTTTTTAATCATGACGTATTAGATATGCTGCCTCCTGAATTAATGTACATAAAATATAAATAAAAACCATCGGAGTTAATATAACGGTTGGCTTAAATTTAATTCAACTTTCAAGTTTATCTTTTAGATATGCATATTGTATTGTTGCTATTATTATTATTGTTAACTGCTTGGTGTTCAAGATGCTTTAATATAAGGGGAAAGATTTAGATCCCACTGATATTAGTTTGATGATGTTCAGATTAGTGAAAAGTTCTTTTATTGGCTTACTCATTTAGCAAATATTTATTGGGAACCTATATGTGTACTGAAAAATCAAAGAAGAGCAAAATTTTTAAATTTTTGTAACATCTATGCATTTGGTACATGGAAATTTATGCAGTCATAGATCTTACTTTTTTTTTCCTATGAGGACTGAATTATTATGAATTAGATTTTCAATGATTAATGAATGTCCTAGTTAATTGGAAAATTTAAAGACATATAGCATTCCTTTTTGAGGATCCCCAACCAGTAGTCACTTGTGAAGTGTGACCCTCTCCAAATTCTATTGATGGAAAAGAAAAAAAAGTCAGCGTTTTACATTACAGGACAACTACAAGAATCCCTTGAGTCTCTGGAAGTAGTAGTAAAAGGTGTCACGAAGAAGGATTGTTACAGGGTTGCTGGGTTCCTCTCACGGAAAGAGTCAAAGAATGAATCTTTCAGACACAATGGGTGAAGTGAAGTGAAAGCTTATTAAATGAAGCTGAGAGCAGAAAGGAAAGAAAAAAGCTCTCTAGGGTGAGAAGGGTCCTGAAGGGTTGGCATTGAGGACTTCTAGTGGCAGTCTTTTATTGAGAACTGCCTAGGAAGCTTGTGGCCTTGAGAGACTTCTGCCATCTTGCTTTGTTCCCTGATCTCTTGTTCCTCTCTGTCTCAGCATCCATCTGCCAGGCATAGTTTCTGAGCCTGGTCAGGGGAGTCAGGGGCCTCCTGTCTCTCCCTGTCTATACCTTAACCCTTTCCCTGCTCACAGGACAGGACCTGTGGGCAGAAAGAGCTATACTGGGATTGTGAGGAGTGACTGATTGTATACTTTTTAATTCGTGGGGGTGAGGGACAGCACAAGTCTCCAAAGAATCTGGAAACAAGGCTTTCAGGACCTTAAGGGGCCAGGTGCTGCCAAGATGAGGTTACTTTTAAACAGTAAGGGACTAAAGCAGCCAGGAGTTCCTTGAGGAAGGTCCTGTTCTCCATGATTCAGGTTATCTATCAGTGGGCTGTAAGCGCCAAAGAGATTTTAATGTAAGCTGCATTTCTTTTGCCTTTGTTTCCCATATCAAGTAGGAAACTTTTTCTCTTTTGTTTAAGATTTTATTTGAGAGAGAGAGTGAGTGAGTGAGAGAGCATAAGCAGGGGGAGAGGCAGAGGGAGAGAGGGAGGGACAAGCCGACTCCCTGTTGAAGAGGGAGCCCATCACAGGGCCTTGACCCAAGCTGTAGGCAGATGCTTAACTGTCTGAGCCCCCCAGGCATCCCCCACATCAGGATTTTTGCTTGAGCCTAGTAAAGTGAAATAAGAGCCCCCTTTGTTCCTTGTCCCACTATTTGGAATAAATCAAATTTAAAATGTCACTGTAAACCTGAATATTCTGATTTTGGGGGCAATTATGAGTGAGATGAGAGCAGAACAGCCAAATGGTTGACTCAATCACTTATAGATCTGGTACTAGCCTATACCATCTTCAAAAAGTTTTGGATAATAAACTGTGTATCTAGTAATTTGGTCTCCATTAAGAAACCATAACTAAGTTTGACTCTTCCAGTAAGACTTGTTGCCCACCTAATACTGAGTAGTCACACGAAGACCTGCAACGTGCTATGATTCTGATGACAAATCAGGAGAATCCCAGAGATCATTTTCCTTTTTCTTCTTAAACAAAGAGGTAACTAATGGGTTGTAGATACAACCACAAAAACAATACAACACAAAACAAAAAACCTTGACTTACTAGTATCAAAGAGTTGGAGCAATACTGTTCTCACTGATTATCCATCTTTAAAAACACCGTTACTATGCCTTTAAAAATGATTTGTGTTACTTTCCCCGCTATTTGTTTTTTAGTGAAAGAAAAGGAAGATCTGCATCCAGATCCAGAAGTTCAGTCGGTGAAAGATGAGACCTTTGGTGAATACAGGTAAACAGTGTTCCATTTTAAAATGCATCAAAACACATACTCATCAGATTATAGGCCTAAAAATACAAAACCAACAAGTATTTATTCTTAAAGGTTACACTACTATATCGTAATGCCTTTTTAAAGAATAGTTTGCAAAAATAGGGCCCGTTTCAGAGAAAGCAACCCACCTCCAGGCGCAGGGGTGTGTGTGATCATATTGTAGGTTGATAGATGTGTGTGCTGCGAGACTTCTGAAAGCTCTGTGTTCTATGCGCAAGAACACGATTTCACTATTTTTATCGAAAATGAATTATCAGTTTGGAGTATCAAAACATCTTGGAGTCTTCAGCATGGCCATTATGGGCCCAAGTTGTACGCAGTTTACATCCGTAAACATATATTCTGTGCACTTTCTGTGTAGACTTAAGGAAGGTAAGTTACAAATCCTGTCCTCAAGAGGAACCTGGTCTTCAGAGGAAAAAAAAACAAAACTTACCTCTGCAAATGACTGTAATTAGGTAAAGAGAATGAGAGAGAAAAGGGGGAGCAGCTCCCATGTGCCTTGAAGGGATACTGATAAAAGATCATCCAAAGAGATAAGATAGGCTGTAAAGAACGAAATGGATTGTGTTACTGTTAGCTAGTGGGTAGAGCATGACTAAACTTCAAGGTAGAGAGGAGTGTCGGACCTGGGAAGAACGGCAGGGCATCTGGAGGAGGGAGGTAGTTCTTGAGGATGGATTCAACATCTTATTCTCCCGTTGCTCACCATCTTCCCCCTTCCACTACCATCTCTGTTTTTTTTTTTTTTTTTTTTAAGATTTTATTTATTTATTTGTCAGAGAGAGAGAGAAAGCGCACGTGAGCACACAGGCAGACAAGAGTGGCAGGTAGAGGCAGAGAGAGAAGCAGGCTCCCCGCTGAGCAAGGAGCCCGATGCGGGACTCCATCCTAGGATGTTGGGATCATGACCCCAGCCGAAGGCAGCCGCCCAACCAACTGAGCCACCCAGGTGTCCCACCATCTCTGTTTCTTAGCCCTTCCTGTTTCAGATGTCCTTGTTTTCCATCAAGTCCTCTGTATATTGCTGCCAAGACTGCTTGCAACTCCTGGGCTTATACAGCCTTTAGCGCACAGGAGGCCAGAATTCATTTGGGAATAGAGACCCTGACTGACTCCAACTGGTCCATCCCTGGATCCATTATTGTAACCAATGACATGGAGCATTATGATGAGCTGTTCTGGGTTAACTGATGTACATCTGAGCCTCATTATAGGCTTTTTTGCTCTATACTAATTCTTCTTTTTTTCCACTTACTCAAAGCTCTCTTTATATTTTTATATTTCTTGATTAATCACTTGAAGTTCTTTCCAGAATAAGGATCATTTGAGGTAGAAGGAGGAAGGGAAAAGGGGAGAGAAGGAGGGAGAGAAGGAAAAGGGAAGGGAAGAGGAAAAAAAAAAAGAAAGAGTCTTTCTTTCAGAGAGACTGAAAGACCGAGAAACTTGGGACTTTACAAATTTACAAATTGCGCCTCAGATTTCATGAGGCAAGAATCATTGGGGGCCTATGGAAACTTCAACATATATTTGAAAGACAGATATTAATAGTTCAGTTTTATAGACACAAAAACTATAATAATGCCTTGTTCAAAAACCCATTCCCCCGTACCCTGCTGCCTCTTTAAAAAAGACAAAATCATCCCCTGCGTTATTTTGCCTGGCATCCCATTAATATAATTATTTATTAATTAATTAAATCCCTTTAATCTCTTAATGCTTTCCGTCATCTCTTCCCAAAACTACATGCTCATCCAGGAAATTTTCTAATCTTCAAGTTATCCCAAGAGACAGATGCTGGATGCTGTTCTCGCTCATGACGTGAATTGTCATTCTTCCAGCTTCTGGTAATAGTTTCTTCACTATTTGTTGCCTGGTCCCTAACCTAATGCCATATTTTTGTTTTTGTTTTGTGTTTCTGTAACTGTAAGCATCCCCCTTCAGGAGCCAATTACTCTATGAGTCAGGATAGCCCGGGTTATGTCGCTGTCAAAAACAACTCCCAGATCTTTTTCTTTCTAAAGTTATGTGTCGAACACAGATGACTCTGTTCATTTTGATCACTTTGGAGCCCCGGATGGGGGATGAGCATCCAGGATCACCACAGCGGGAGAACTGTAACAGCAAATTGAGCACGGGCTCTAAAAGCGACACTTGCCATCTTTGCTCACTTTACTTGGGCCAAAGCAAGTCACATGACAATGTATAAGTCAAGAAAGGCAGAGAATTACCACCTTGCCCTGCTCCCAGGAAGCTGAGAGATGGACCTATTTGATGAACAACACCGATTACCAAAAATAATACAGTGCTAATCACATTCTAATTATATATATAGCCAAATTCATCCTTTTAAAAATTTTATGAAATCATTTAATTTGGTGTACAGATTTATAGTGTGTACGCAGTTTACAAAGTAATAGTAGTTAGTAGTTAGTACCTAAAAACAAATCTTGACAACAAAAACCCAGACCCTTAATTACAGAGAACAAACGGGGAGTTGCTGGAGGGGTGGTGGTGGGAGGATGGGTGAAATAAATAAAAGGGATCCAGAACAGACTTATTGAGCACTGAGTACTATACAGAATTGTTGAATCATCATATTGTACACCTGAAACTAATATAACACTGTGTGCTAATTGTACTTCAATAAAAATACACATTGGGGAAAAACAAAACAAAAAACAAATCTTGATCCAGAAATTTAGAAGGCCATACCATTTGATAGACATTTTACTAACTCAGGAGTTATTTTTGTTGAAGAATAAAACTCAAACCATAAATTTAGGATCCTTGTAGTATTTAGGTTCTAAAAATGCCAGCCATCTTTTAAAAAATTCAACAAACTTGAGTTTATAAACTATATTAAAGGAAGTTCTTCAGTTACTAGAAACAAAATTTGAATGATTAACCTAATCAAAGAGAAATTTGGGGGCACCTGGGTGGCTCAGTGGGTTAAGCCTCTGCCTGTACAGCTCAGGTCATGATCTCAGGGTCCTCGGATCGAGCCCCACATTAGGCTCTCTGCTCAGCGGGGAGCCTGCTTCCTCCTCTCTCTCTGCCTGCCTCTCTGCCTACTTGTGATCTCCGTCTGTCAAATAAATAAACAAAATCTTAAAAAAAAAGAGAGAGAGAGAAATTTAGGGAAAGATTAAGGGGTTTGTGCGGTAAAGACAAAGGATCATGACCTGATGACTGGGAATTCCAAAAATTAATGAACTCAAAGGGAATAACATTATCCCTTATGTATGTCAGCAGACTGAGTATCTCTGCATGTCTCAAAAATCCCAATTTTAGGGACGCCTGGGTGGCTCAGTTGGTTGGACGACTGCCTTCAGCTCAGGTCATGATCCCGGAGACCTGGGATCGAGTCCCACATCAGGCTCCCAGCTCCACGGGGAGTCTGCTTCTCTCTCTGACCTTCTCCTCGCTCATGCTCTCTCACTGCCTCTCTCTCAAATAAATAAATAAAATCTTTAAAAAAAAAAAAAATCCCAATTTTAGATGGAAGCAGAAGTATTGTGAAAAATAGAAAGCAGTCTCTCATTTACTCAGTATAATGCAAATTGGTTATGACTTTTTTTTTTTACTTTTTCAGAGTTTATTAGAAGACTCCTGTATTTGTTTTGACACCTTTCAGAATGATTTCAAGTGATATTTCTTTAAAAATAAAAAAATTAATTGTTTCCTGTCTTGGGTAATTAAAATTAAATGATAATGACTATTTTAGTATCATTTGTAACATTGTACAATATCAACAGAATAGGAAAATTGTCTAGTTTTTAATGATACAAACATATTCTAAGAATTGTTTCTTAGATTCACTAAGAATTTAGTGAATCTCTGAGATGAAAACGAATTATCTTTGTTTCTTCTTTTTTTTTAATTTTTAATTTTTTATTAACATATAATGTATTATTAGCCAAGGGTACAGGCCTGTGAATCACCAGGTTTACACACTTCACAGCACTCACCATAGCACATACCCTCCCCAATGTCCATAACCCAATCACCCTCTCCCTAACCCTTTTCCCCAGCAATCCTCAGAGAAAGACAATTATCATATGATCTCCCTGATATGAGGAATTTGAGAGGCAACGTGGGGGGACTTGGGGGGTAGGGAAGGAAAAAATGAAACAAGATGGGATCAGGAGAGAGACAAACCATAAGAGACTCTTATTCTCACAAAACAAACTGAGGGTTATGACTTTTTAAACACTTATTTGTGCAGGGGTCATTTAGGGTTTATGTGTCTGCAATGCTGATGTGAATGTCTTGAAAATTTTAAGACCTATTAGCACTTATGCATGCATCTTGCTTTATGTGACTGTCTCAGATTTTGTTGAACGATTCTTTGTTTTGTAGTGACAGTGATGAAAAACCTCTCAAAGGAAGCCTTCGATCCCTTACCAGGGATATGCAGGCCACAGAAAGCGCTGACAGCTTAGTCCAGTATGGAGAAGGTGACCACGGTCTGTTCAATGAAGATGGATCATTTATTGGCGCTTATGCTGGATCTAAGGAGAAAGGATCTGTTGAAAGCAATGGAAGTTCTACAGCAACATTTCCACTCCGAGCGTAAATGTATCCCTGTAAACATCCGTGGTTCACACCAACCTTCCATATTTATCTGTTCAAGGGAGCAAGAACTTTCACGTAGGAATAGAAACACATCAGCAAAAGATTTCATCCAGAATCCGAACATCTTGCAATTATGTTGAGAAAAATAGCACTGCCTTGAAAAAATAAAATACCAAGCACTACAGGCCTATATTGTTTGTTTTGTTTTGTTTTTCAGGTGCTGAAAATGCAGAACACAAAACAAATCCTGTATTTAGATTCACCTCAACTGAACCCAAAGTATCCATTCAGTGTACTCCATTTTTGCCTGGTTTTATTGTTCACAGTGTTTGCCTAGTTGTTGCTACCTTGTGGGTTTTTCTCTGTGTACCCATTTGTATTCAGTCTCTGAGAACTGTCTTAGTGACTTTGCTTCACTGCAGGTAAAAAGATGGTAAGCAGACTGGTTATTTAAAATGTAAAGAGGAATATGAATGTCTTATTAAAGCAGTTCATTAAATATATACAGTCTAAATCTATTATTTAAATTTTTAGTAGCAGGAAACTTAGGTGAACAATCAACTCATATTTATTGAAGGCCTGTTTGCCCAGAGATGGTCATGTTTAAATAGGGTTCTAACTTTGTCAGTTTCAACACGAGGTTTTTTATGTCTAGCAGTTCTGACATCTAGAACCATATTTGTTTGTTTGTTTGTTTGTTTCCTTGGACTAAATTCAGCTGCAAAGTAAGTGGTGGTCAGAAGGTTATCTTATGAAAAGAACAGGCCAAGGTATCCGTGATGCTGGAGTCTAACGGCTATTTCTATTTAATATTTCCGTTTCTAAATTGACTGCTTTTACCTTTTTTTCTATGTTTATATAATGGCAAGCTCGCATATATTTCATGAATGCATTGTACATATTATGTTAATATTTACACAATTTAAAATATAGATGTGTTTTATTTTGAAGTGAGAGAAAGAACATTAACAGGCATGTCTGTACAGCTAGAGTATATAGTGAGAAAACGTTTTTCATGATTCCAGAGCTACAACCAATAACATGAGGTTCCAAAACTGAAGACTTTGTATAAAGCGTTTGGATTTTGTTCTTATATTGCTTTCTCTGACAGTCTCAAAATAAAAATATCATATAAATATTGAGGGAAATGTTCTCCTATTTTTCAAAATAAGTTTTTATTGTTCAGTATATTCTTACCCCTCCCCCCCTCCAAAAAATGTTTACAATAGAAATTTCCATACATATGTTTGCCTTTCACATTTTAAACATCTTCAGGGTGGGATCACTCTGTTCTTCTGTCAAAGTCAGTATAAATTCAGGGAATTCATTTCCTGGTGTGTGAGCTACTAGTCCTTCTAAAATTGTACATGAAAATGGTTTAAAAATAGTATGAAGGACTATGCATGCATGCCAATAAAATTCAGTGTTCAACTTCTCACTTAATAGAAGCATTTTTAATCCTACCATGAAATTCTTAATTATGGTTAAGTGAAAGTGACTCAGAGATTTTACTTTATTTTTTGAACTGTAGCTGTGGCCATATATTGTTAAATCCTGACTTTGATTTATGCAGCCCACTGTGTTTCTTGTGGACCAAAATTAGGGATGTTTTTATAATGGTCAATGCATTAATCTACGTGGAGTATCTAATTGTCATTTTAAACCTGTGTGTCCTCCAAAATACATAGGCAGCAAAAGAATGTCTGATTTAAAACAATGTGTCCTGGGTTCAGGACTTGACCAAACTCCCAGAAGTCAGAGTTTCCAAAGAGGAAGGTATCTTGGTCCTCATCCTGTGTATGAGGACCCACACATCCAGCAGTGCACCCTGAACTTCATCCCCATCTGATTTCTAAAGCACTCTTCTGAAGGAAGAATCATCATGTTTTGACTTGTCTGGGAGGAATTTCTGGTACTTGGCTACTGATGAGACCAAGGCTGGGACTTTTGAGTTTAGTTCTACTGTTTTTCTAGTTCCTCTTCTTTGTCCTCAGCCAAAAAGGTTTTATGAGAATAATGCATGTTGGAAATAATCTCCGAAAAGCATTAGGGTATAGATTTATTATAAATTTCACAATCTTTAAGTTAGAAGTTAACACAAATACTGAATTGTTTCATTTTCCTAGACTTCAGTGTTTCCCTTTAGCAGTCTGAGTAACAGGGATGTTTCTGCTCCTATTTTCTCAGTGGCCGAAACTTACAGATATGATCAGTGACATTGCATTGTGACTGCCTTTTGCTATTATTCTTCCTACCTTTTCTAAATACCACTTGGCTTCTACTGGGAATCCTCAGTGCAAAAGGAATTTGTTTGTAACTAACTTTCTCTGTTAACTGTCAATATTATTTTAATATAATAGATTGTATATAATCTCAAGGATTGTTGTGGGGGGTAGTTCCTAGAGAATTGTCCATGGGTTGGGAAAATCCAAGTTCTCTTCCTGGTTCCAGCACTGATTTTGTACATAAACCTTAGGCACGTTGCTTGACCCCTTTGCTTCATACTGTCTCAACAACAAAGTGCTAATGATTATCTCAGTTACCTTATCTTTGTCACAGGGTGTTCTTTTTTATGAAGAAAAAAATTTGAAAACGATAAAAGCTAAGATGCCTTTTAACTTCATAAACAAACCTTTAATCTAACAATGTATCAAAAAAGTCACCCCACATATACCAACTCAACTTTTTTCCTGTGAACACATAAATATATTTTTATAGAAAAATCTACAGGAAATAAAATCTACTGTTCAGCGAGCAGTATGATTTGCACATGCCATCAAAATTACTAATCAGAAAACAATTAAGCAGGGTCTTTGCTATACAAAAGTGTTTTTCACTGATTTTGCATGTGTATTTGTAAGAAGATGTGAATTTGGTGAATTATTCTATTGGTATAAAGGCATCTGATATTTTAGATGTACCCATGTTTATAAAAGTGTAAAGCACAATGAAATTATGCTGGAAGTCTCAAATAATATTTTTTTCCTATTTTATATTCATGGAAGAGATGAGATAAAGAGAGAACAATAATGAGAAGTGTTGGTGTGTTTTTCTAAGCATTTAAAACATAATTGCCAATTGAAGCGCTAAATATGTTTACATGCCATTAAGATATGATTCTTGTAGCAATTTTAAATTGATTATAAAGGGACTGGGTTTGTAATCTGTGGTAGTATATATCCTAGTGTTCCCATAGTGAATGAAATACGTAGGGTTGAGCCAAAGCTTCCTTTGTTTTGTGTCTTAAACTGTTTGATTACATCATCAAAAGAGATAAAAGGTATGTAGAACTGGTTTACCTGATTACTTTTTTTTTTTTTTGGCTTAGATTAATACTCTTGGTAGAACTTTATTAAAATGTGTTTGTATTGTAGGTGGTGTTTGTATTATGCTTATGAATATGTATGGTTTAAAAATATTTTCATTATATAAGAAATTCAACTTTCCAAATAAAAGTTCAACTTCGTGTACTCCAAAAATGTTTGTATTCTTTGCTATCCAGAGAAGAAGAATCGGAATTTATAAATCAGCCTTACCTCCAGTTGCCTCTGATCCTGCAATATCTATAAATGAAGCGTAAATTAAAGTATAAATGACATAAATAAAAGTATTTTGATTTGAATGACTATACTTATAAATAGACCATTTAATAGCAACATCTACGAAATGTAATTTACCACTAAATTCAGTGCTTAATGATAAATGTAAAATTAAGATGAATGTGTATTCATTTGATTGTTTTAGAACAATGCGGAAATGTCCAATATAGTTTCAAATAAGGCTAGCGAGTAACTGGGACACCCAGACAATCTATTGAACATTGTGATTTTTGAAAAGCGTTTTATGTGTATTAAGCACTTTACATACACTATCACATTTAACCTCTGAAACAATCTTCTGTTTGTAGAATTAAGGCACAACATGGTTAAATAATGTGGTAAGTATAACCAGCATGGGCTGGAGCTGGAAATTAAGCCCAGTGCTGTCTGGCTTTAATACTTAGAATCTATATTCGTATGTATATACATACTAATATATATAGAATATATATTGGTATATATTTTTTAATTCTCTCACTCCTCCACATTATCTTAGAAATGCTAAAGAAAGATAAGTCTGAGTTTAATGTTGACTTAGTGATTATGTTTAGAAACTTCTTGGTTTTAAGATACATGATCAAAACATACACTAGGGGAAAACAATATATATATAAAACAACTGAATATGTATAAACTAAAAAGTAGTAATTGAAATAAATTGAAAATTTGCCACCTTATGATTCAGTCAAGAGGAAGATACGGCATCTGAATTTGTTGGACTCTGGAGTTCTCTGCAGACTAAATCTTAGGTTCCTGTCCTACTCTGCTGTTCCTCAAATGTGTCTTACACATCTGGCTTGATTGTCATGTGCAAACATATGACCTCAAGGTATTTTTAGCCCAGAATTCTCCAAATATCTGCTGCTTTTTATTTATGACTTCCTACTTGACATCTCCTTTCCTGATGTTTGAAGGATATTTCAAACTCAGTGTTTCAGAAGTGAATAACTTTCCCTTTCCAAATCCGTCCAACGCCCCACCCTGTCCCTCAAATGTACCTACAGTTAAGTGATTTTCAATAATAGTATCCATCCAAGTACTCAAGCTATAAATGTATCTTCCTTACCAAACTTTCTCCCTTTCCCCATGCTCAGTCCGTAATTAAATTCTGTTGATACTATTGCCTGTGTATCCCCTGAATGTATCCACTGCTCTGTACTGTCATCATTTGGCTGGACCACTTTCATGCTAACTGGTCTTTCTGTGTCCACTGGCTCCCTCTCCAAACTTCTGACCAGTTTACAGGCAGGGTGATATCTGAAGTGCATATCTGTTCATACTGTTTCCCTATGAAAACTACTCCCCAGTGTCTTGCCAATGACTTTCCTTTGCTCTTAAGGTAATGTCAGAAATCTTCAATTAGTCTTCAATGTTCTGCATGGTCAGACCTCTACTAAGCTCCCAGTCCCATCATTTACCATTCTCCCCTCCCACTCTCCAGTCCTGTCATAATGGTCATATCAAAGATTTCAGATTCTCTAGGCCTAGTCCATCTGGTTCCAGCCACTGGTGGTGGAACAGCTCCACTCCGTAGACTACAACAGATGAACTCAGATGGGAAGTAACAGTAGTGCTTGTGATCGACCTCTTGCTGAGGGTCTATTTCCTGAGCACTGTGTCATGCGGTGCCAGGAGACCCTGTCTTGTGCCTATTCATGCTCAATATGGAAATATGATGGAGTTAACACCCTCTGGAGCAAATATTTATCCAATGAGAGAAGGGAGCTGGTGGATAAATTCCAGCCCTCTCTTATGGCCCCTCTCCACTCCCGTATCCTGGATGGTCCCATAGATTAGAACAAACATTTGCATTTACCAGTGGCCAACCCAATACTGCACCTTCTGCTGGTTCTTCCTCTTTGTCTGCCTCTCTTCTTTCTTCATGCCTAATCCCAACTTATTAGGACAGCACTCCCTAATAAATTAGTAGCCCATATACTGATTGCTGTAGACACAGCTGATAAGGACTCCAGGCTAACTCTTAATCTTTTATCAGGTCCAAATATTTGGGACATTCCTTCCTGTTATGAGCCCCTTCAGTTTCTTCTTCACAGAATCCCTGATTTGCTATCAAGTTTAATGTTTCTTTAGGGAAGTCTCCTTAGACTTCCATAACTAGGTGAAGTCACTCTATTTTAGTGTATCATAATATTATGTACCTCTTGTTTTTTGTGCCAAACACTTGCAATTTTGCCTTTTTTTTTTTTTTTTTTGGTATGGCTATTTGATTACTGTCTTTTTATTTCTCCCATCAGTCTAGAAATTCTATAGTGACAGGGTATGCATCTTCATTTTTACTGGAAATACCAGCCGTCTAGCATAGTGTCTGGCATCTGATGAACATTTATTAAATATTTGTTGAATAAAAGAATGAGAGTTACAAAAAGATATTCCAAATAATGAATGCATTTAAGAAAAATGCAGTCCAGATACCGAAAGAAGTCTCCATTTGTACCCCTAAACAAATTTTTATCCAGTTTTATCCATCTTAACAAAGGACTCACTGTCCACTCGATTACTCAAGTCAAAGCACTTAGAATCATTCTTGGATACACTTTTTCCCCCATTGTTATTTTTTCCTCTTTCCTTTTTTTTTTTTTTTTTGTCAGAGAGAGAACACAAATGGGGAGCAGCAGGCAGAGGGGAAAACAGACTCCCTCCATGCTGAGCAGGGACCCCGATGTAGAACTCAATCCCAGAATCCTGGGATCATGACCCGAGCCCAAGGACACCCAACTGACTGAGGCATTCAGGTGTCCCTTCCCTCTTTGTTCTACATCACCTGTCAGTCCTAACTCCAAAATATATATTTAAATTTATTTTTCTCCTTTTTTTGCTCTCCTCTCCAATCTATAAAGTAACCGTGGGGGTGGGGGACGTGACACCTGGGTGGTTCTCTCAGTTAAGCATCTGCCTTCAGCTCAGGTCATGATCCCAGGATCCTGGGATTGAGTCCCACATCTGGCTCCCTGCTCAGTGGGGAGCCTGCTTCTCCATCTGCCTGATGGTCCCCCTGCTTGTGCACTCGCAGACTCTCTCTCTGACAAATAAATCTTTTTTTAAAAATTATTTCATTTTTTTAAAGACTATTTACTTGAGAGAGAGTGAGAGAGAGGGAGCACGAGAGGGGAGAGGGTCACAGGGAGGAGCAGACCCCCACTGAGCAGGGAGCCCGATGCCGGACTCGATCCTCGGACTCCAGGATCATGACCCGAGCCGAAGGCAGTCGCTCAACCAACTGAGCCACTAAGGCGCCCCAATAAATAAAATCTTTAAAGAAAAGTAAAACAACAGGGAACTGGATAACATATAAATCAGATTATACCAATAGTTTCTCAATAAATTTAATTAAAATCCCTAATTCCTAAACACATGACCATCTATGAGTGAGACCCTGCTACCTACTGACTGTATCCCATGCAGTGTTCCTCCCAAAGGTATGCTTTGGCCATTCTGACCATCTCTGTTCCTAGAGCTCGCTAAAATTGACTCCTGCCTAAAGACATTTGCAATTGCTGTTCTTCTTTCTGGAATGTTGTCAGGAATCTCGTATAAACTGGTTCTGTTCTGATTAAATGTCATTTTTTCAGGGAAGATATTTGTGATTGTCAGCTATAAAGCAGTCAGATGCTCTTTATATTATTCCTTTATATCAGTCATTACTATAGAATCGGCCCCAGCATATTATACATTCCAAATAAATGTGTGTTGGATAAATGAGCTAAAGCACCAAATGGGGAACAATGCAACAATTAAAATACAAGGAAACTAATCTGCTTATCAAAACATAGTGAGCAGAGTTTTACATTTTAAAAATAGTCAAATATTTAGAGTATACCAGACTTACTGTACTGATCATTTTGAAATATATAGAAATATCAAATCATTACACTGTACACCTGAAATTAATAGACTGTTATATGTCAGTTATACCTAAAAAACAAATAAACAAACTACAACTGGGGTGCCTGGGTAGCTCAATGGGTTAAAGCCTCTGCCTTTGGCTCAGGTCATGATCCCAGGGTCCTAGGATCAAGCCCTGCATCCAGCTTTCTGCTCAGCTAGGAGCCTGCTTCCCTTCTTCTCTCTGCCTGCCTCTCTGCCTACTTGTGATCTCTGTCAAATAAATAAATAAATCTTAAAAAAAAACCCACACAATTATGTCAGCAAAAACACAAAATTGTATACAGAAGATCTGACAATAGAAGAAAAAAAAATTTTTTTTTTTTCAAAGCTGATACTAAGCCCTCCTATCTTCTGCTTTTAGGAAAGGAAGTCCTCAATGTTTTGTAAAACAATTATGTAACTCAGTAATTAACTTAGTAATTCCAGTTATAAGAATCACTACAAATTTCCTTTTGGATAAATTTCAATAAGTGACATACCAAGAAGCTAACTCCAGTACAATACATATTAGAGTAATTATGATGATTAAAATGTTTATAATGTATGTTTGTAATTCTATGGGGAAAATGTTTATATTATGAAACAGTAAATTGCTATGTAGAGTATGAAAGTTAACTATGTTTTAAAATGAACTTACAAAAATAACAACATGCATTTTCCATGAAATTAAACCCTGGAAGCGTCTTATAATAATTGTACTGCTCTAATCAAATTTGTAATTAAAAGACTCAACCACTAGATGGAAGTGTTTCAAAGTAATATAAAACTGTGTGTACAGAAAGCACCCTATCGCCAAAGCGTTTTTTTTTTTTTTTTATCTTGGCAGTTTTCAAGATTTAAATGTGTATTATATGTGTATTGCTTAGGGATTTTACACTTAATCCTTCACTTCTAAATTGTGTTTTCATTATAATTATTACTGGCATTCATTATTCAAGTTTTGTGCATTATACAGGTCTTTCCCAATTTTGAAGGGATCAGTATTTTTCAAGTCATAACAAAATGTGATAAATTATAATACTTAGGACATGAAAAAAGTAGTTTCTTAGTTTAACCTCTTTCTTTCTGGTAGAAACAGATAAAAATGATCTCTAAATGATTTATATTATTGTCTATTTCTAAACAAATTCTTTTCTTTAATATATGAATAACCCAGGTATGGTGAGTGATAAAATAATTTCTGATGAATATATATACAGCTAAATATTAATAATAGTACCCATATCAAGGGACCACTGTAAAGATAAAAATATTTAAATAACTCAGCTCTGTAAAAAGTGCTAATTATACATTATGATGTACTGATTAAATACTTTTACAAAACTACCTGTTAATGGAGAAGGTATAGTTATATTCATGTTGATAATTCTGCAATAAAGAATAAGGTATCATTTAAAATAAACTATTTTGTCCAAAAGGTCATTAGGTGAAATCTGAGTTGACATATAACCATATGAGGCATTAATATCAAAGTCAACTTGAACTATAGTACATAAAAGTTAAATACCTTTACATAATTGGCAGCTCTCAAATTAATAGTCCCAAACTTCAGCAAGCATCAGCATCCCCTGCAGGGCTTGTTAAAGCGTGAGTGCTAGATTCCATCCCCAGAGTCTATGGCTCTGTAGATTTGGGATAGGGCCCAAGCCAGGTGTGTTGTTTCCCCTGCTGCTTTGGAGATGGCACGTGGAGAACCACTGACCTACAACAATGCATAAATTTGAAAAACAATCGGTTGAACCTGAGAAAAAAAAGAATGAAATGTTCCATCAGCTTTCTGGATATTCTTTTCATAAAAGTAGGACACTGACTTTCAGAATGAAAAGTAATAGCATATTCCCTTCATGATTTATGAATTAAAATCAACAACACAGTAGTATCTATTTTCAACATTTTGTGATATCTGACATGTTTAATTTTTTACCCCAAGAAATGCTGGTCCAGGAAAAATTGCTCAACTCCCTGTTGTATTAGATTTTTTTTTTTAAATTAAGCAAATGAAACAGCTCATCTGGATGGACTCTGAGAAGTTACAAAATGGTTGGAAAATTGCTTCAGCGTCTATTTTGGTTTTGTGGCAGAGCAATCTCACATTTGGTCCTGGTTCTCTCCCAATATGAGCAGAAAAGTCCCTCTGTACTGGGATAAGCAACACAGAACTTCCTTAAATCCTTCAATAATACCCTTAATCAGTTCCTACACCCTCCATCTGCTATTTCTTTATCCCCCCAACAGCTGTGGAAGTGCATGCCTACAACCTAAACCTCTTCTCAATGAGCCGACTTCCCATGGATTGGATTCTCCAAACTTCTCTGTTTCACAAATATTTAGGATGTTTTTGTGTTCATGGGGGTACCTATTGTCCATGGTAAGATAAACAAAATGTGCAAACTACTGTGCAAAATGGACCAGCTAGAACTTTGCTCTCTAGAGAGAAAGCACCTATATTAGTACTTCTTCTGATAAGGAAAACCTGTGTTCTAAGGTGGCCGACCAACTCAGCCAGGGAACCCCAGTCCCGGCCTCAGAGCCACTCCGGGTTTTCCCTCCTGCCCCGCCTGCTGGGGGCGCTAGAGTGGTACAGATACGGAAGTAAAAGTGTATAAAACACCTGCTTTGTGCTCGGGGCTCAGACCTTGGGAGACTACTCTCCTCTGAGCCCACGGGCGTTCAATAAACCTTCAGTCCTCCAAGGTCTCCAAGTGCCGCTTGGTTCTTCTGTGAGGATCGAGTCCAGGTTCCGTAACACTTCCTGAAGCTAACTTATCGGAGAGGTAATATTCTTCGTTCTCTGGTTTTTCCGTGATGTTAGAAAAATGTACAACCTAGGTTGTAGCTGTGGCAAGTTCAAATGTGACACGCGTAAGCCCAGGGCAATAATATAATAGAAGAATTAAAATTTAAAGAAACAAAACGCGATTAGTCCTCATAGAATTGGCAAAAATAAAAAACGAGCCTAAACCTTACGGTTGGCAAGGAAAAGTAGTAAACTGTTTATAACTCCTACGGGTAGCACAGATTGGTTAAAAAAAAAAAAATTAAAAAGCTATTTGGTGATATATATTAAGACAGAGAGGAAGCCCTCAAAATATACTCTAGAAATATAATTAGGTATTGGAATATAATTAAGAATACTGCATTTCCTATAATTTATATTAAACTGTAATGGGAAAAATATCAATGTAATGCAAATTTTAAAAATGGTATTTTTGAAATAACACCTGTTATGAAGATAGCATTTTATAGTGACAATGTCTGAACAAAAACCGCTGGAGTTCATAATCAGGGAGTCAATACTCTGGCATATATATATATATATATATATATATATATATACATCTACATATGTATATATATATTAACCATCTATGTGCACATACATATTTTCTGGGGAAAATGCATAATAACTTTAATCTGATTCTCAAAGCTGCTCATATGCAGTTTGGCATTTAAAAGGAGGTGTGGGAAATTCTTTGAAGCCCAGTTTATTCACCAGTCTTAGCTTGGTTATCTAGTAAATCCCACATCTAATACAAGAGGAAACTGGACTGTAAGAAAGTTAGTTTCTCAAAGGCACTGCTCTAGTTATAATGTATGATAAAGTGTATGGAACAGCAAAGTTCCCTATCTTCTATTTATATCCATATATCTATATATCTCTCTATATTAAAATATATATATATAAAATTTCCGTAACACATTTTGATGTTTGTGCTTTTATATTTGTCACTGTTCAAATTAAAATCCCTTTTCAGAAAAAAAGGGGTATCTAGTTTAATAACATTATTTTATTTTTATTTTTATTTATTTATTTATTTATTTGAGAGAGAATGAGTGAGAGAGAGCATGAGAGAGGAGAAGGTCAGAGGGAGAAGCGGACTCCCCAAGGAGCTGGGAGCCCGATGCGGGACTCGATCCTGGAAGTCCAGGATCATGACCTGTGCCGAAGGCAGTTTCTCAACCAACTGAGCCACCCAGGTTCCCCTTAATAACATTATATTATAGAAGGAGTAGAAGAGACGTGACCGAAGTCACATTGCTCATCCGTAGTGATGAGAGCCAAAAGGGCAGGTATCCTCTGATTTTTTAGGTAGACTTGCATCCAATATTCCAAATTTCAAAGCCTGGCTCCCCAACTTTTTAGTTGTCTGACCTAGCAAGCCTCTTAAAATTCCATTTTCTCCTCTGTAATAATAGCTAACTTTCAGGTTTGTGGGAAGGAATGAATGAGAAAATTATAAATAAAATAACAATGTACAAAATAGTCTCTTACCAAATGGTTGGTGGACACTGTAAAACAGAGATAAATACTTGTAAGATATAATGATTGTCATGTGTGAAAGCAAGTAAGATAACGACTATGACAGTTAAAATGGAGTCTTCCATAACTGGTTATAAAAAATATAAATCCCTCATAATTTATGTTATGGATATTTATAAAATATCTTAACATCTTAACCACCATCTGTACCACAAATTACAGGAAAACATTTTTTAGTAGGAACTATTGAGTCTTTATCCCCCCAGAAGTCACACATCTTTCTACTCCACTGCTAGAAGTAAAGCTTCTCTAATAGTCCCTGCCACTTCTCCAGTACAGTGTCCTCCCAACCATCCACAGGGGATATGTTCCCAACACTGCCAAGGGGGTGCCTAAAACTGCAAATAGTACTGAACCCTGTATATACTATGTATTTTCCTATACATGCTTAGGAGAAATTTTAATTTGTAAATTAGAACAGTAAGAGGTTGACAATAATAACTAATAATACAAAAAGAATTATAACAGTATACAGTAATGAAAGTTAGGTAAATACAGTCTCGCCTTCTCTCTCACAATACTTTATTATACTGTACTCACTTTTCTTCTTCCTGTGATGATGTGAGATGATAAAACACCTACCTGATGAGATGAAGTGAGGTGTTTGAACATAGGCATTGTGATGTAACGTTAGTCTACTATTGACCTTTTGATGATAACCTCAAAAGAAGGATCGTCATCTTCTGGACCTCAGTTGACTGCCCATAACTGAAACCTGGAAAAGCAAGACCCAGGGGGACTACTGTACTCCAGTTGAAATCATGATGTCAAAAGTGATCACTGCCTGCAGCCTTTCTCAGAAAATTGTCTGAGAATCATTATAACTGAAACAAGTGGTAGAGGATGGACTCCTAATGGTAGCCCACTTCTGGGCTTCCCTTGAGTGGGTAGTTCTCTATCTTTATAGTTTAAGTGGCGATTTTCAGAGACTAATGAAACACTGGAGATCTTAATCTTCTTTATGGATTTCAGGGCCTCTGTACTTTCCTTGGGACTATGGGCATAACATCATAGCATTTATGATCCCATCCATTAAAAGTATATATTTTTCTTTATTCTTTTCCTTACAAAATTATTTCTTTCTCTGCCAGCCTTGCTGAAATCAGAGGACACAAAGAATGCAACTAATTGCCTGTACAATTCCCTACTGTATAGTTAAGTTCATTGGGACACACATTATACTGGAATACCGCAGATGGTTAGACACATGGTACCTAAAATGTTATTTATACTTTGGAACTATTACAACGACTCCACTTGCCGAAATAATTAAAATGCATACTCCATATCAAACAAAGTATGTGATGATCACTCTCATGCTGCATGATTGCAGTACCAAATTAATAATCATTCACTTTATTTCCTATTTGTCAACAACTAAAATATGTATATAAATAGCATTATATGATATTAACAGTGACAGGGTGATAATAATCAATGATAATTATAAGCTATTTTTTTCCCTCAAAGTATGTGCTAATACTTTAGAGTGTGATTTGTGAAGTCAGTACAGTTAAGGAAAGAATGGAACTCATTTCACATGCCAACTCCATTCCCACAGTCATGACTGTCCGGAAGGGGAGGTACATTGATGTAGGCCAACAGAGAGTGCCACGATCAATTAACAATGTCTGCCATGGACAGAGGAATGGACAGTGGCAGCACAAACACAGGGCACTTGCCTTTCCTGAGTTTGTGGTAACTAACAATAGGTTTTAAGAGTCAGAGATTCCTGGATTAATTCCTGGCACCATCACTTGCAAGCTAGATAACTAAATGATCTTGAGAGAGTTCTTTAATCTCTCAAAGCCTATAGCACTCATTTTCATCAACCTGTAATTGAGGAAACTCTCTCTCTCCTTCTCTTGTCTTTATGCTTACGACTATGAAATGCATGTCAAGTGGTGCTGGTGTGTAGTCAAACATTCAATAAAGTCATGTAGCACTCTTACTACTGCTATGAAGGATATTAAAAAGAAATAACAGTTATTCAGGTTCATCACACGTTGAAGAAGTAAGTAGTTAGCAGAGACATTAAGAATTCACGGCAATCCCTTATCCTCTTAACTCCCAAAAGTCATCCTGTTCAAGCAGGTCCAGAACTAAATACCTAAAAGCATAACCTTTTCAGGAGATGCTGTGGTTGAGTGGAAGGTGTGCTGACCTTTGAAACATAGAGCCTGAAGAGGAACCCAGGCTCTGCCATTTCAGCCATTGTTCTCGGGCCATTCACATGGCTGGATTTTAAGCATCTCTTCCCCACTAGCTTGTCTTAAGATTTCGTCATGACACAGCAAGCAAAGGTAATTTCTAATTTAAAAAGTGTGAACTTTTTAACTTAAAATGTATGTAGTAAAAATAAAGACTTTTAATGTCATTAAAATTTTCAGAAAGCTCAAAGAATACCATACACAGATTTACACAATATCTGAGATTACTAACATTGATATCTTGTTGCATCTGTTTAAGATGATTTTATTATTAAAACAAAACTTCTTAAAGAGGTAATTCCCTGGGTTGGAATCCTTTAGGTTTGGTGGGAAAGAATTCATGCTGTCAGAAATCTCAACAACCATGTCCGTGAAGAATTAAAAACAGATTTGAAAGTTGATGGTTACAGTGTTTGCTAAAATTGTGGGGTCATCCACAAAGATCAGGAATGGCCAAGTGACTTACTTGAGAACTAGCTTATAAGGGTCATGGCATAAGGCTGTTCAGTCTCTGAGCTGTCAACAGGAGCCCTCGATGGGTGACAATTTTGTTGGGCTTAGCCATGTGGAAGGAGGGTCTGGAAATCCAGCTTCTATGAAAGGGATCTTAATGGCACTATTTTCCACAGCAAAGGAGGTAACTTCCTTCTACCAGAAGAGCTTATCTCTGATTCCTCTAATGCAAAATGAGATTGATATCACTCCTTTAACACTTTGGGATGTAAAATAATAAATAAATGAGAAAGCACTGTAACATTCTCCTTGCTAACATCTGTTCTTCTCTGGTTTTTACTAAAAGAAGCTGCATATTGTAGCCACAGTGCCCTCCTACTGTTTATGCTCCACTTACAGATGGCAGAAGGAAGTTTATCTGTAGTGTACAGTCTGTGCATCTCATTATGATGAGTTATTTCTGCTGGGAAATCAGTATCTAAAAAAGACCGTGACTTTTGGTGCCAAAAATAAGCATTTATCACTTAAAATTTCAAAGAGAAGCCAAAGTCTTGCCATCCGTCTCAGGGTACACACATCAGATGGTTAGGTTGAATGTGAAAGCTCATTATGCAGTGTTCCTACTGGTGAAACATCTGACTTGGACACTTTCCTTCTCACCAGAAAACTGTTTTGACTTTTCTTCTTTAGATGAAAAGACCTGTACGATTCTGACTCTTATTTCTTTAATAATCACACTTCACATTGATTTTCTAGAAAAGTGACCACCTGTGACCATCTAGATCGCCATTTCTCACAGAAGCGTCCCTGGAGCCCTGACAGCTCACTCTGTATTATTTGCTCCTTCTGAGGCATGGATGGATGGAGAGGACAAAGCTTTCTGTGATCAAAGAAATGGTGAGTCCTCTGTAAACTATGTTCCTTCTTAGAGAGTCAAGTCTTAAAGACTGAGAAAGTAATAGGATGGAAGTCTGTTCAATCTAGTGTTTCACGTACTTGGTTGTTCTTAGAGCTCTTTCATAGAATCTCTATTAACATCATGCAAGACATTGTAAAAATCAGTCATTTTCTCTCCAACTCTTAAGTATACTGCTTGGCTATTTGCTTTCTTTCCACAAATTTAGATCTATGGAGTTTGGGCATTTAAAACCCATGCACTGCATAATCTCTAACACTCTAGTAATGGTAGGTTGTCTGGTTCTCCTTAGAGAAGTAGAAAATTATTTTCTTTTGTTTATATTCACAAAATGCACCTTTTGAACCCATGACCAAATTATAGATTTTGATTTTGATTGTGTCCCTAGTGGACCATGTGGAAAATTTAGAGAATCTTGTTCTCTAAACTAGTAAAAGACTTGATACTTTTCCAGCCAAACTAAAGAAAAAACATTGAATAAACTCTCAGGACATGTTTGCCTTCTCACAGATCGAGTGTGTCTAGGCATGACTGAAACACCTGGCTTCGGACAAGTTTTCTACAAAACCTAAGAAAGGGTCATGAATAACATCAACAGTCCAGTGTTGGAGAGCTTCGGTTAAAGATCCAGATAGATCCGGTATCAATTCAGAATCTCTGTTTGTTAATCATGTGTTCTTGGACAGATTATTAAATTCTTCTGGCATTCTAAATGGCATAAGGATTAAATGAGATAATGAATATAAAAGTGTTAGCCCAATTCCTGTCTAGTAAATCATATTCTGATAGTTGCTACTATTTTCATTCTACCAGTGAGGATATAAATTGAGAAGGAAGCTAAAATGTCCACTATAAAGCTGGTACCACCCACTTCACTGATGCCCATGCTGCTGATGTTGGTTTGAAGTTTACGCTGAGCATTAAAACTCACCCTTATGCTTTCTTTTTTATTTACTTACTTTCGCTTCTGGGCCTTTTGGGAGTTCCTTGGATCATCTGACAAAACCCTTTCTGCCGCTGAGATAATGTTAATTGTGTAAATAACCAACGTATTAACTATGAAGCAGGCTTTATATATACTGAGTTGAATCGCTTTAATAAACCAATAATAATGGAAAATGAGATTAAAATGGATTAAAATCTATCAGTTATCAGATGCCAGAGATCTAAGAGTATTGTAAAAAAGTTTACCTGATAGAACTTTCAAACTTTAGGTGGTCAAGAACCAGTTAGATGTCTCTGAAGAAGTTCACAACATTGAGGGTAAGAATTGTGGACCATCTTGTATTCTCTGAGTCCCACTTTGCCTATTCCTCCCCAAAGGGAAGGGCTGTAAGTGCTTCTCCATTTGCTTCTAGAGGCAATAACTTCTTCAAGAGAACCACAGAGACTTTGAAAAGGTCACCTAAGTTTGAAAGAACACAAGAGACCAATGTCTAACTTTTATCTGAAAAATCCAAAAAGTGAGGGATGAATAATTTAGGGCAGATAAATTGAAAGAAACCTGCTTTGGAATCATGTTGTATTCCAAGTCTACTGAGGCCTCGGGATGAGTAAATGTTTTCGGTAGTTCTCATGAGGGTCATGAGGGAGTAAGACACAGCATGGGATGGAAGGTCAGTCATCGTCAAATCTTGTCCAAGAAGACTCTCCTGGGGGAGAAATAACATCAACAGAGAAAAGCTGGCAGTGGACTTCTGGGTTCTAAAGGTATTACTACAGAAGTAAGTGACCAGCAGAAATGAAATCTATTTGCTATAGTCAGCAGAGCTGGAGATTAGAGTTCCCCCACAATAGAAGGGGGTTGTTCTCCAAAGAACCCACAAAACCCTCCATGGACGAGTTGGCAATAAACACCTGCCCGAATGAGAGATGGAGAAACAGAGAAAAACCAGACATTGTACTCTGACACCCCATCCATATCCCATATGTTGGTGTTGGGGAGGAATAATTTTACTCTACCCTTCAGCATACTTCTAGCTGGTATAAAAATTAAATTGACATGAGACAGATCAACAGGAGAAAAAAATTTTAATCAGGTGCATGTGGAGGCCCCATAATAAAGCTGAGCTCTAAAGAAATGCAATGGCATCTTGTTTGTATACATTTTAGACAACAAAACAATAAATCTGTGAGGGATTGACCAGACCAAGAAAACTTATATTTGGGAGCTTCAGTTGGTAAGGAATTCTAAACAGAAATTAAACCAGGGCAGTAAATTAGTAAAGTAACAAGGTTTGTTTATACAGCCTTCTCAGCTCTCAATCACCATATCTGATGATTAGAATGTCTCCTTCCTTCCTGGTACAGAGTGTATACCTGTCACATCAGAGATTTATTTCCTGCTTTCTGGAGACAAAGGAGGGGTCAGAGTGTTCTTTTTTCACTGGTTGCTTTCTTAAGTAACTTTTAATTCAAAATAATCAATTTGCCAAATGGCACATTTTTCAGCAGCCTCCCCTTGGCCCCTACATTGCTTACTTTAAATTCAATATTACCTGGATCTAGACATTCTAGTATCCAAACCGGTGATGTGTTTTATAACTTAAACTGACAAAGCACTTTGAAATTCTTTATATTGACCAGAAAAGTCCGAGGACTGCCTAAATTTTCATCCAAAGACAGGGAGAAACCTTGTTCCATTGAGCAAAGGGTCAGAAGAAAACTGAATAAACGTACTTATTAATAATAACAGTATTTCTTTATTAAACCTGTCCCCGATACTGTGCTAAGCACTTTGCCCACATTCAATGCTCCACCAACCATGAGAGAGAAGTGTTGTTATTTCAGTTTTCACGTGACACAGGTAAGTCCTTAAGTCATTCAGCCACTACAGCAAACTGAAACTGGGGCATAAACCTGCATGATTCTAAGGCACAGTTCTCTCCAGGTCATGACAAATCCAAGTTCAACTTACGTCTAGGTAGAACATACTGCTCTAGAGAGAATCCCGACCATTTTAATATGCAAACCTTTCATCAGAATATCACGGGACTATTTAATCACATCTACTGCTCTTTAGAGTAAAGGTAGTTTAAATTGTTTTATGTATCTTATGTATCTTATAAAATCACCCTGAAACTGATTTGGTAAAATAGCTTAGTTTCCAGCTCTGCAAAAGACTCTGAATAACAGGAAACTTTATTAACATACTTAGAATTGGGTTAGATAGTAAAAACTCTGATGGAGAGCTTCCTAATTGGAAGCTAAAACTCCCCAGCTTGATCATGTATTACTTTATTTTACCCATCAATTTGCAATTATAGTAGCAAAAACCAAAATAGTGGCAGTCTCTAAGAATGAGGCGAGAAGAGTCTGAAGAGCCAATTAATCTAAGACTCCCAAACGATTTTGACAAATTTTTATTTCATTCAGATTTCCTTTGTCAAATTAAAAATAAATCGGGACTTAGGTACGGAGAAACTATTCTAAGAGATTATTAAAAGTAGTGAATTAGACCAATGCAATAGGGAGAGATTCTCTCTCTAACTATGGATCAGCAAGTGTTCCAGAGCTTAGGGAAAAGAGGTTTTTCATTTTTCTTTTAGAAAGACTGGGTGACAGAGGCTAGGAAGTACCTGGTGTACAGGAGGTGCTATGAAGGAGAAGAATGTTTTGCCCTAATGATAGCTTACTTTCTAGGGGGGCCTTTCTAGAGAGGATTAAGCAGGGCTGTGTCCTGGTTCAAGCTGAGGATGGGTCAAAATTCATAGGCCTGAGGGGAGGGGATTAACCAGTTTGGTCAAGAAGTACTTGGTTATTAGGGTGTCTGGGTGACTCAGTCATTAGGTGTCTGCCTTTGGCTTGGGTCATGATCCCGGGGTCCTGGGATGGAGCCCCACATCAGACTTCCTGCTCAGCAGGAAGCCTGCTTCTCCCTCTCCCACTCTCCCTGCTTGTGTTCCCTCTCTCCCTGTCTCTCTGTCAAATAATAAATTAAAATCTTAAAAAAAAAAAAAAGAAATACTTGGTACTTGGTTACAGTGATGGCAGAGACAAAATGATTCAGCTAATCGCTAAAGAGATAAAGAGTGGGAATGCAGAGGGTCAGGGTGTACCCTTGTCATAGGTAAACCAGGGGGTGCCATGACTCATTATTTACATTGCATGTTTCTTTGCAGGAAGCCATTTTCCAGAACACAAAAAGGTGACGGAATTTCTCAATCTTGGCTGTATTCCAGGAGCACAGGGCTCAGGTAAAATTCAGCACGTCACCTTAATTGTCTGTATGTAGATAAGTGCCAATCTGTATTCTAGAATCAAAAGCGATTTTATTTTAGAAAAGATCTAAGACTAATTTTCAAAAGTCATCCAGCTATCATTTGTATTTACTGCTACATTTCAATAGTATTAATGTGAGGCCTCACCTATATTAAGTGGTTTGCTCATGTTTTCTGAATATTTATAGATACAATACCAATAATTGTTTTCATTTACTGATTTTTTCATGCCAAACATTGTTTATCTTCTTTAGTTTCCACAGCTTCAGTAAGTTTGAATTACTATTATCAGAACTATTTTCAAATATGGAAAATTATACTTAGAGAGGCCCAAAGTCTCACAACCAGTTTTGTAGCCTGGAACCATTTAGAGTTCAAAACCCTACCCTAATCCAGAGAGTGGCAGGCCTTGGTCTCTTGGTTTGTCTATCCTATGAAAGAGCACTGTTAGATCCTTGACAATGGGTTTGTCTTATCTGGCTTGGGCTGCTGTAACAAAATACTATAGAATGAGTGATTTAAGCACCAGAACTGTGCTTCCCATGGTTCTAGAGCCTGGGAAGTCCAAGTTCAGGGTGCCAGATGACTGCGTTCCTGGTGAGAGCTCTCTTCCTGGCTTGCAAATGGCTGCCTCTAGCTCTGTTCACACAAGGTTGAGAGAGACACACACAGAGAGAGAGAGAGAGAGAGATAGAGAGACAAGCTCTTTGGTGTCTGTTTTTAGAAACACTAATCTTACAGAATCAGCACCACACCCTTATGACCTTGTTTAACCTTGATTACCTTTTATAGGCTCTATCTCTAAATACAATCACATTGGGTGTTAGAGTTTCAACATAGGGATTTTCAAGGAACATACACATTTAGTTCATAACAGGATGCAAATTATGGAGGACAACAAATAAATAACTACTGCTTTAGCTTTTCTTAGAATAACTGAAAAGGCTAAATTATTTATGGTAAATTTAGCATACAAAATTTTAATCTTACATCCATAAAATGCCTTTGAATAAAATTACCAGCTAGAACACATTATGAAACCCTCTCTCATTTCGGATCCTAGCACCCACAAAGTTAGCCCACCCAAATCCAACAGTCCAACACAGTCTCAAAATCATGTATCTGTGCCTTTTACCAATATTTCCATAGTATATACCTTCCTAGGGGAAAAAAGAAGTTTTATTCATATTTGATGAAAATCGTAGGGAGTGATTAAAATTCAGAGATCTCTCTAATAACCATTTTGGCTTTTTAATTAACATTTTTCTATTTCCCTGTGTGATTTAAAAGACTGTTGAGGCACAGGTCTCTAGGCTAGAAACCAGGATTCTAAACACAAAGGCAGTTGAAAAAAGAGGGGAAAAAAATAAAAGCTCTTAGACAATCATTTCTTGTACATTGCTTGGCCAGAGGGAAATACTTGCCTTAAAAAATGAAGAAATGGAAAAAGAAATAATGGTCAAAGGAATCCCAAATCATAAGGGTAGAGAAGGAAAGTGAAAACCAAAGCAATATCCAAACACAGTGAAGTAAACAGCTAAGTGTGAGAGGGAGACCGCATTTAGCTTTCATCTGAATAAAATAAACACAATATAAACTGGAATCGACCATAAAATTCTTGATCAGACAAAGGATTAACTGATGTACATCATATCTATCTCTTTTCCACCCATAATCTCTATTTCCACATTCTGGACAGTTTGACAAGACTATACTGATTTCTTGTGTTGTCATTATCAAGATAATAACCAGTAGAATTATTTGATAGATTTGGCACAATGGAAAATACAGATTAATTTTTGCTATAATAATTGAGTCTTTATTGTCAGTAATTGCCCACAATTATCCTGTATCAGCTGTCAAGTGTATTTTAAGTGGGTGCAGAGTCCCAGAACTACAGACACAAACTTGGTTATTGGTTCAATTAACAATAAAGCATAGTTTCTTCCCTTCCGTGATATTTTAGTTTTTCCAGGTAGTTAGGGAAGGTACAAGATTGCTCATTGCTATGGAGCCTGTGTTCATAATTGTCTGAGTTCCTTCGGGCTCAGGAGTTTTTATAGAGCTAATGGTTTTTCAGACTTGAGATATTTCCCCTGTCTTTACTTACTCACATTCTGAAACTATATCTAATACACTCTGATGTTCAGGGGGCTCCACTTCATGCCAGAGGGTGTTCTGACAGGCCCACTCTAATTCAAACTTGCATAACTCAAGACTGATCCCAATAAAGTGGGTTTTATATCTGTCAGCTAAAGAAGGTAATACCAGTTAACAAAAGCATAAACACAGTTTACAATTTACATAGGCAGTTATGAAATCAAATTAAATTTGAACATAATTTCAAGGGAGAGAAAGGTCTTGCACAATTTAACATTTTTTTATGGTTTACCTCAGACTCTTCTGAATACAGATAAATCACATTTATGTAAAATATGGACATATTAATCATATGGTTATGCTATGTAAAAGGTTTATATGAAGCCACACAAGTCAGATATATAACCAAGTATAAGAGAAAGATGTGGAATGAATTATAGAAAACTCACAGAACACTAGTGATTAGTCAGATAATAAAAGACAACTGACTTACCAATGCAACATTGAACAACGTCCTTTACTCCAAACATAAGTCCAACAAGCATCAGTGGGAATAGCAAAAAATCTCCTTTTGTTTCCACCATTTTCCAGAAATTTCTGTTTGCAGCGATGAATAATGTATCTCATTTTCCCCTTCTTCTCATTTGACTTTGCTTATTTACTTTTCTTTTGTTTTTCTACAATTTGATGCTTAAGAAATAAATACCTTTCTAAACTTCTGTCCCTTTTTGAGACCCAGAACCACCACTACATGAAGTTACACTCCTGACTGCACTGATGATCTTACTCCCAACCTAAAACATTACCAGTCAAATAAGTCAATGCCAAAGATGATGCTTATCAGAAAATCCCTATAGCATGGTGGGAGACTAAAACCAATGCCTGCCTCAGATCTGAGCTACAGCTAATAATATGGTCTTCTAGGGTTATGAAGGCAAATAGATTTCAGTCGTGAAAATTTAGATCTGACAAATGGAGTCTACGTGGGGTGTCCCTTCAAGAGTCAGAGGTGGCATTGATGTTAAGGCTCCTGTGATTCCTAAGTGATGGCAACCATGGTGTGGATGTGCATTCTATCACATACATCATTTTAATTAATGACTCATTCCACATGCTGAGCATCCTTGACTTGACGGTTAAGTAGACCTTAACTTAATGCATAAGGATCGGGATATTTGCTGAAGTCCTGGGCAACTGCCTGACAGGTACTTGAAGATCAACTTCTAGCTGTTAACCACCAAGACATGGAAGGCTGTGCTAGAAACTCAGGCCACCAACTTGGACCCCATTCAGCACCACTTGGCACTATTCCAATGTCTGGTCAGCATTGGCTGAGTACCTGGAGCCTTGTCTCTCTCACTTCCCCAAATATGGGTATTTTTTCTGGAAATTCTACGAAATAACTAAAAGGTCACTCACTGTAAAGGACCTATGGGGAATTCTTTCTACCAAGAATGCAGAGAGATGTGGTAGAAACAGCACTGGACAGAGTCAGGACATCTGAGTTCCAGTCCCAGCTTTGCTACTATATAGGTTTGTGAATCTTGGGCAAATCATTCAACCTTTATTTTCACACGTAAAATGTCAGGAATAATGACAATCCAATCTATCCTTTATTGTTGTAAGGCCAATTCAAGTCCTATAAGGAGGCTGGTTGTGATTATGGAGGAATGACTACAAAGGAGAGATAGCACAAAATATATAACTTCTTACTGAACTGCTATCAGGATTTGGAATTCTACTGTTGTTTTAATGTATCACTACATAATTTCCTAGTTAAAACATGCAATTATGAATTTTTCCATATTTCCCATTAGTCACCAATAATTTGCTTAAAAAAGCATATTAATAACTGACTTTAAAATTACAGAAAGATATGCATTACAGGACATTAGTTGCATCTCTATCATACTTATTACTCTAAGTTTATTATTGTATTTAAGCTGCTATCAAATAGCATTGACATAGATGCATATTTAAATCTTTTAATCATTTAAGAGCTGGCATTCCCACAGGTCAGTAAACCATTGCTCCTGGGCCAAGTCAGGCCCCTCCTGTTTTGCAAAATTTTACTGAAAGACAGCTATACAGCTATACCCCTCTACATATTGCCTTTGACTATTTTCACATTACAACTGCAAAGTTGAGTCCTTATGACAGAGGACATGGCCCGCGAAGTCCCAAATATTTACTGTCTGACCCTTTACAGAAAAAGTTTGCTGATGCTATCCTGATTCTATGTTATCAACATCAATAAAATACCGTCAGCTTTTTGTAGTTCCAAAATGCTAGATTGACCCCCAAGAGGAAATAAAAATTACAGTGAAAGAAAAATGGTCACAGTGTTTAAAACAACACAAGGATGGATGTTAAAGACCATGATTGCAGGGGAAATTTTAAGTAAACAAGAAGATTACTTTTTTTTAAAGCCAAAGTAACTATTTTTGCCTAGGAATACTGTGTATGTGTGTGTAGTATTTAATGTATATGAAAAATTTGCTGCTTTTAAGCAGTCACATATTTGGCTGTAAGGTGATGAGAAAGGAGTAGAATTTTTTTGGTCCATTTCTATAAATGAAAGGAATACAAATTCCTCCATAACCTAAGACAGTTATCTAAAATAAAATCATTATTTTAAAGTGATTCTTAGAAGTAAAAAATTACTTTGTATGGTAAAGAAATTTTAAAAAACAGTTCTCAGTCTACATTATCTGGTGAATGTGTTAAATTTTCTTTATTTAACTGAGGCTAGAAGGTCTTAATATTGATTTTTTAAAATTCAGCTTATTTGTGACCTGGGCCAGAAGGTTAGAGGTGGTCTTTAAAATGATGAGATAGGGGGCGCCTGGGTGGTTCAGTGGGTTAAGGCCTCTGCCTTTGGCTCAGGTCATGATCCCAGAGTCCTGGGATCGAGCCCCACATCGGGCTCTCTGCTCCACAGGGAGCCTGCTTCCCTTCCTCTCTCTGTGGCTGCCTCTCTGCCTACCTGTGAGCTCTGTCTGTCAAAAAAATAAATAAAATCTTAAAAAAAATGATGAGATAGCTGCTAAGACATCATTTATGGTCTTATGGTCCTCTGTGTTAGCTAATTTCAGTCAGGGTCCTCAGCGGGGAAATTTGATTGGGATGTTATGTTTGATTTCTCCACATGAGGACAGAATCACAATGCCTTCCTTGTCAGATACTAAAGGAGAAAGAATGTGAGTCATTTTCTCCTGGCTCCCTGATCCTTCACTCTGATGAGTCTCTATCTCAAGCCTGACTTTCTGTCTGTGGTTCTATGAGGACGAAAATAAAGTGACTCCAGCCTGAAGTCAGTGTGTCCCCAGATTATACCGGTTCTTCCTTACTTGTTGGTTTCTTGGTTTTCTTTTAAGTTGGTTCCTGCCCCCTTTCTTTCTTTCTTTTTTTTTTTAAATTTAATTTCTTTTCAGTGTAACAGAATTCATTGTTTATGCACCATACCCAGTGCTCCATGCAATACGTGCCCTCCATAATACCCACCACCAGACTACCCCAACCTCCCACCCCACGCCCCTTCAAAACCCTCAGATTGTTTTTCAGAGTCCATAGTCTCTCATGGATCATCTCCCCCTCCAATTTCCCTCAACTCCCTTCTCCTCTCCTGCTCCCCATGTCCTCCGTGTTATTTGTTATGCTCCACAAATAAGTGAAACCATATGATGATTGACTCTCTCTGCTTGACTTGTTTCACTCAGCATAATCTCTTCCAGTCCCGTCCATGTTGATACAAAAGTTGGGTATTCATCCTTTCTGATGGAGGCATAATACTCCATAGTGTATATGGACCACATCTTCCTTATCCATTCGTCCGTGGAAGGGCATCTTGGTTCTTTCCACAGTTTGGCGACCATGGCCATTGCTGCTATGAATATTGGGGTACAGATGGCCCTTCTTTTCACTACATATGTATCTTTGGGGTTAATACTCCTGCTCCCTTTCTTACCTCTCTTGCCATTTTGAGTGTCATTTACAAAAATTTTATGACTACATATGTAAACTTGCTTAATTCTTTGTGTTTATATTTCCTTGTATTTGAGTTTTCATTTATAATGGAGTGATCCCTTTCTGAGCGAGGTTTGGAAGATCTGTGCAAGATTCTCCTCCCAGGTTTATAGAGCAGACTGTTCGGTACTGTAGGAGACAATTCCATATGCATTATTTTTTAGGCATCATTCCACTTATATCATGTGAGACAATTTAGCATATGGTTAAGAACTCTCTCAACGAGGGTTCAAATCCTGGCTAAGAACACTTACTCACTGTGTGCTTATTTACTTTCTCCATTCTTCAGTATACAGATCAGTGAGGTGGGAATAATTACAGTACCTATCTGATGGTGCTATTTTAAGGAGTAATTTAGTTAGTATTTCTAAAAGGCTTCGAAAAATGCCTGGCCATGTGTAAATACTTATAAGGCCTAGGACTTACTCTTAAGGTCAGTGATGCAGACTCTGGTCATTATTTTTCCTGAAGTCACTGGGCCTCAAACCCTTTTCCTGGTATTGATAATGTTGGCTATTTCTACCCAATGATATGTAAGGGGATATAAACTGGATGAAATCTGGGGGAAAATTCTTCCCTTATTCAAGGGGGGAGCTTAAGAAGAAATGCTCTGTTCATTACCATCTCTTACCTCAAGACTTCATTTATTTGTTTATTTTTAGAGATTTTATTTATTTATTTGTCAGAGAGATCACAGGCAGGGAGAGCAGCAGGCAGAGGGAGAAGCAGGCTCCCCAGTGAGCAAGAAGCCCCATGCAGGACTCTATCCCAGGACTCTGGGATCATGACCTGAGCCAAAGGCAGACACTTAACTGACTGAGCCACCCAGGCATCCCTCACCTCAAGCCTTTAAAAGAGATGGAGACTGTGATGCTTGGCAGTGCTGCAGTCATCTTGTGATAAATAAGGGAAAGTAGAAATAATTACAGACATTCCAGTCACTTTGGAGCTGCTGACCTGGCCAATAGACACTTGTAGCCTTCCGGTCATGTAGGAAGATACCCTATTTGTTTAGGTCAAGTTTCATCATAATTTTCTCTTTCTAGCCAAAAATATACCTATTGCACATAATCATCTCTTCCACAGAGCCGATATCTTCTTTGTCAATGCACAGAGCTCTGCAGTAATAGATTCAGCTACCTGATGATAAATATTTGGATTGGCATCTCTGAAATAGACATGTAATGATAAAGATACCAGTGATTTTTAAGTCTCACTTCAAAATAACACATAACATGTATTTTATTTCTATTTTTAATGTTTTATATTAATTTTTATTTTTTAAATTGAACTATAGTTGACACATGTTACGTTAGTTTCAGATGTGCAAATACTGGTTCTGACAACTCTATATGTTACGCTGTGCTCACCACGTGTAGCTACCGTCTGTCATTATACAATGTCATTATAATACCATTGGTTATATACTCCCTATGCTGTACCTTTCCTCTCAGTGAAATGGAGTTCAATGGTGTGGCTCCACCTAGGTGTCCTTGCACTTTCATGAAGACATCCAAATGAAACTGTTTAACTGATTGATTGGCTTACGTGTTTCTAACATTTTTTTAGGGAAAGAAGAGGAACTTTATTTAACCTCGCAAACTTTGTGGACAAAATTGGACACCATGGATATATATTTTAAAAAGAAAAAAGATAAATTTATTTATAAGGATGTGAATGTAGAAGAAAAAAAGAACATTGTCCAGTTTCCCAGTTTTACTGAAGGGTGAGAGACAAGATAAACCTTGGAAGGTATATGAATGTGGAATATTAAGTCTTATGGCGGCCTCAGTGGGGGCCTGGAGAAAAGTCAGACATGCTTTCCCAATTTGTTCCTTAGGAATTTAATAAGTGCTATATATATTTTTAAGGGAATTTTCATTTAGGGAATGCCAGGTTAAACAAAGCTACTTAGTGTTTTAAATAATTATACAAATAATGCATGAGTATTATGTTATAAAAATGACAAAAAATAACAGTTGAACAAAAATTCTCCCCTTCTGTCTCCACTTCCAGTTCCACTCTAGTCTCCCAAAGTAACAAGGTTTGTTATCAGCTGAATGCGTAAACATCAGATTTCTTTTCCCTATACCATCCAGTACCAGATAGTGCCGCACAGGAAAAGTTTGTGTGTTTGTGTGTGTGTGTGTGTGTGTGTGTGTACATGCACGTCTATGTGTGCTGATAGCTGTTTACATACACAACTCCTATACTTTCAGAGAATAGTTTATTTTATAAGCATTTTATCCAACTTTTTTTTAACCTAACAATATGTTCTAGATAATTGTCTTTATCAATGTGTATGAACTTCATGTTAAAAGCCAGCAGTGATGTGGTGTTGTAATTTAAATAGTCTCACCAAATACTATACCAATCTCTCAAAACTTCCTGTATTCCTTTTCATTACAATAGTTACAATAGATTAAATATTAAATTAAGAATATTTCCTCTATTTGAATTTGGATAACCATTCACCTTCTCAATTCTCCTTTGTCCTATATCATCAATTTCTCTTTCTCATGACTTGTGGTAGTCATCTTGTATAGTTTTTGAAATACATCTAATGGTAGATGTTCTTAAAAATAGTTTTGAGCCTCCTTTCCATATGTTTTCAAGGGTTTCACTCTCCTTGCAAATACACGTGGTTTAAGTTAGCTAGCCATGGATATGGGACTTGCTTTGGTTAGTTACTTCTTGAGGAAGCTTTAAAAGCCAGTGTAAGACTCCCTATGTTCTCCACTTCAAGCCAGGTGGTCATGAAAGCAAGTGTTCATACAGAGCCTCCATCATCAGCCTGGGTTCCTGAGTCAGAATGATAAGCAAATCCCCTGCAAAACCTTAATTAGATTTGTAGCGTGGGAGAGATATGTTTATTGTGCTAGACTACTGCGTGTTGGAGTTGTCTGTTAAATCAGTGTTGCACATTACGCCAAGCATAACTGATATGCTGCACAAAATCTTGCTCCCATCCTCTGATCTCCCACCTCACTCACCATCACAGCAATACTTCTTCATACAGCCTCTGTGTCTTCATCATCTTCCCCATCCAGTCATCCTTCAATAACTACTCCTGCTCCAAAATTGCTTCCAGTATCCCTAAATGCCATATGTTTCCAAATCCAGGGGTCAGCTCTCTGTCCCCTGCTGGGCTTCTCAGGAATATGCACTGCAGGGAAAACAATTTTCTTTTCCTGCCTCCCAAGATGCCACACTGATGGTTTTCTTCTTACCCGCTGGCCATGCTATCTTAGTTCCCTTTGACTTATCTTGCACAATGACCCAAAGTGAACCTTTTATAACATTGATAGACAATATCCTGCTCAAAATATTCCCGAGGTTCCATAGCACATTAACATCCAGACTCTTTATCTTGACTGAAAAAACCCTACATAATTTCCCCTCCACCCACTACTGTGTGCTCACTTCATGTCACTCCTTTCCCCTGTACACCAACAATTACACTTATACCTTCCTTCTTTTTGTGAGCATGCTGAGGGTGTAAGATAATTAGGATCTTTATGCTAGTTGGTTCCTTTGCTTGGGATGATTTTACCGCATCTGTTCTCATAGATGATGTGGCATGCAGTCTTTTAAGAGGGTACCACCTTCTGCTATTTGCTTGTCTTTATATTATCCCTTCCCCTTGGGTATAGATTGGAATTAGTGACTTGCTGCTAATGAGCAGAATGTGGCAAAAGATGATGGGAAGACACTGTGAGATTAGGCTACAAAAGCCCAAGACTTCCATGTTGATAGTAGACTCTCTTTATTGCCTTCCCGGCTTTTATGCTTTGATGAAGCCAGCTGCCATGTTGGAGCTATCCTTGGGCACAGCTTCTGGCTGACTGCTGGTGAGGAAGTCATGCTCTTGGTCCTACAAGGTGTGACAAACTGACTTCTAGTAAAAAGCTTGCAAGTTGATCTTTCCTCAGGTAAGCCTTGAGATGAGACTGTAGCCCTGGCCAATACCTTGATTCTAGCCTTGTCATAGACTGGGAAGCAGAAGACCAACCTAGTTCTTGATCCACAGAACTGTGATACAACAAATGTGTGCTATTTTAAGCCACTAAGTTTTGGGGTAATTAATATTTAGATATTATAATTGGTTTATTCTCCTCATGTAGGTATTAAAGTAATTATGAATCATCAAAAATGCTGTCCTAGACAACCTAATCTAAAATTACTGCCCAATCCTCAGTAATAAATCACTCAGTTTGCTTTCTATATATTTTATTGCTATTACAAAACTGCTAGTTATCACCAGGTTTCTCTTCTCTCCTGCTTCCTCATTACTAAAAGTTCTAGTCAGAAGCAAAGAAAAACACTAATTTCCTGCTTTCCTTGCAGTGAATCATGGCCATAAGATTAGATTCTGGCTAGGAAGATTAAGTGAACATTTTATGTATAAATTCCAACATACATGCTTCTTCCCACCTTTTGATGCTCTCCTGAATGTGGATGTGATTATACTAGCTCCATGCTGGACCCCAAGGATGAAGGTTACTCCTGGGGATGGTAGAGCTGACAGCTGGAAGTAACTGGGCCTCGGTTTGACATAGGGAAGAAACAAACTCCTTTGTTCAAACCACTGTTATACCAAGCTAAACCTAAATCTAAATGATATATATTTACTAGGTTTTGTTAGCTTATTATTTTGCTCATGGCTTTCCTTATTCTCCCTGTCATATAAACTCCATCTGAATAAACTCCATGATGGACAATCAGTATCTTACCTCCATTTTTCATTGGTCTTCCTCCTGTGACTAGAACTATGTAAGAGACACTCAATAAACACTTGTGAAATAAATGATAGGGGTAGTCATTTAGGCTGATTGAAAGTTTTTGCTCTTACAAAGCTGTGGAAAGAAAAACCCTTATATACACATCTTCGTGTACTGATGAGTAGTTGTAAAAGGGATACCAAGAGGTAGGATTGTTGGAAAGAAGACTGTGTAGATTTATTAATTAAAACTGCCAAACTGCCTTCCAAAAATTTTCTACCATTTAATGTTTTCTTTCACAGTTTATTCTAGAAACTGTTTCCCTATTCTTTTGCCAAAAGATATTACAAATCATTTTTGGTTTTACCAATCTGATGAGTAAAATAGGTCTCCTTATGATCTGCATTTTTGCTACAAAAAGATTACCTTTCTGCAAGTCTACTCAGGTTCTTAATATGTAATGTGCATTGAGATTCTCCAGAAGGGCTACACAAGGTGCAGTGTTTCCCAAACTAACTGTGGGACCCTCCCCCCCCTTTCTTAAAGCCTCTTAAGGTGCAAAAATTCACAACAGTGATCTTTTCTGGGAAATGTTAGCCTGCACTAAAGTGGTGACTGCATTGGGGTATATAGTTTCTCTCTATAAGCTTCCTAGAAGCTAAGTTGAATGCATTTTGAGGACTTTCATCACAGGAGTTCACTGAGAGAGGATATGGTAGTAAAGTAGCTTATTTTCATATTTTAATTTAGTAGGAATGACCTTGAGTTCTTAACTAAACAATTATGTTAAGTGGTGTGACTCTTGGTTAAGATGATGAGGAAAATCTGTGTGCTAAAGATGGCCCACGGAGCCAGCAGGGGAGTCCCTGTCCCTGCCCTGGGGCTCTTCATCCGGGTTCTTCTCCCTGCCTAGAGGGAGCGTGTGCTCAGTGACAAGTATGTGGTAGTAGTAGTGTATAAATTACTCCCCTTGCTTGTGCTCTGCGCTCAGACTTTTGAGATCACTTTCCTCTGAACGCGCTGGCATTAAATAAATCTCCTGTCCTTCAAGATCTCTGGGTGCCGAGCGCCGCTTGGTTCTTCCGTCCGACGATCCAGTCCAGGTTCTGTAACAAAGATAATGGACTTCTCAGAGGAAGAGAAACTCTCTTTTCATCAGAGGAAAACCTACATACTTGACGAGTTCCAGGTACCGTGACGAACTGCCACTGTTTATCTTAGAGTGAGGGATTACCTGGGACCTTGAACTTTAAGTGCGAAAATTAGAAAGTCTGGGAATACCTGGGTGAAGTGGTCACTCTAGTTCAGCTTCATTTTCTGAGCTGGTCATTTCTTGTAAAGTCTTGTCATTTTAAGAGTATTTGCTTCAGAAACACATCACACCTTCATATACAACCTTTTCAACTCTCAATGTTGCTTGTGTTAAAACATTGCTGATCCAATTAACCTGTTCCTCCATTACAAAGTAGCCCAAAACTCTGTAGCTGAAAACTAACAATTTCATATTGTTTCAGCATTTTTGTGGGTCAGGAATTGGGTAGGGCTTACTTGAGTGATTATTCTTTTCCAAACTGCCTTAATTTGAGCCTTTAAGAAGCAGATGTAAAATGGTGTAGAAGAAACCTCCAAGCAGATGTAAAATAGAGTTTAGACATGCATAGGATTACTGGGGGAGATGCCTGTGAAGGATAAAGGGAGGGAGTGGGAATAGGCAGGAAAAGCCTCGGACTGTCATGGCAGGTTTCACACCTACAAGAGAGAGGAGGAGTGAGGATTGGGTAGGGAGACTCTCAGACTGCAGTGTTGGTTTAAGAAGAGTTCAGGGAAGCTGCAAAATATCTGGAGAAGAATCGTATGTCCTACGGGAATGGGCTTCTACTAGCAGCTTCACAGTACTCAGTCACTGGATGGGGGGAGTCCAGGAGGCCTGGGAATAAGTATGGTGGGGGGATCGTGGCTGTCAGTCACATATACTGACTCTCCTACCCCCAAAACAGTTATCTTGAAGATCTGAGCAGTGCATTTTCATGGCTGTCACAGATGTGATGTTATAGTATTTATCAGGTGGATGGGTTGATCTCAACTGTCCAAGATAGCTCTGTACACATGACTGGTGGCTTGTGGGGGTATCTGGACTGTCTACGGAACACCTTTCCAGACCAATGGTCTTTGCTACTGTGAATTCTTACATGCTAGCTCAGAGAGTGTATTCCAGTGAACAAGGCAGAGCTGCACAGCCTTTTATGACAGCACTGGAAGATACACAGAGTCACTCCTGCTATGTTATACTGGTTATACTATGTTAAACATACATAGCACCACTTGGGCTCGAGGGAAGGGGTCATAGACCCCACTTCTCATGGGAGAAGCACAGGAAGCATTTGCAGCCATGTTTTAAAAGAGCTACATGGCCTACATCCCTTTATCTTTCAGCTAGCCACCTTCTACCCCATTCTTATTGTCTCTAAGAAGGCATTAATTTAATTGTCAGAGGGGCCCATCCTTTGAAATGAGATAGATGTAAAAGTGAACCCAAGTTCTATGATTTAGGCTAGGTTTCCCCTGCTTTTCCATAAGCTTGCAAATAAAATGGAAATCATAGTATATAACATACAAAGTTATTGTGAAGGCTAATGGAATAATACAGGAAAGTTTGCTAGCACATAGTAAGCATTCAATAAATGTTTTCTATCATGTATTTTTTCCCATTATTTATACGGTAGCATTGCCAATCTCATTGTTTAAGGTCAAATGATTTGGAGTCTTTCCTGCTGCCAGAGATCTATCTAGGTGGCTAGGATTCATTTACGAGGGCACAGGACTGCAGTCTTTTAGACCAAGAAAGGGCACATAACAACCAAAGTTAATATTTAACCAACATTTTGTGAGTACCTACTCTTGAGTTGGCTTAAGAGTTAGATCAAGATCCAAATGGAAGAGAAAAATGAATGACAAAGATATGCATTTTATAATACTGTGCATGTGCTTAACAGTGGCAGTGCAGCCTCACTTCCCCCCTGCCCCCAACCCTTCGCCTGGGTTAGCAGCAATAGGCAGACAGTGCTTCCCATGCCCAGGTGTGCCAGGCTGTTAAGACAGTGACCACACTGCCCATGTACCCTGATCAGGCTCCCTGTGGATGGGGGCCAGGAGGGCCGAGCATGGTGCTGATAGCGGCTGAGCACCTCACACAGGGAGTTGTGCCAGCCTGCAGAAAAAAAGAGGTCTGGCCAGTCCCTGTAACCAGATGGCTGGCCACTGGCCCAGCTGTTTTCTTTTTTCCATCCAATTTCTGGGCTGAACGTTACTGTTTCCAGTGGTGATCTGGGACTGTAAATTTTAAGTCTTGTTGGTAAGTTCTGAAAAATACTGTGTAAATAGATCTTATGAAATGTACTGTGCTCTGAAGTCCCAGACATAAAGTTAATGCTTTCTCACATTATCTCATTTAATCCTCACAACACATTTCTGAGGTTGGTACGATGATATCTATATTTATAAATGAGGAAACTGAGGTTCAGGGAACAAATTAGAAAATCAGGACCTGAATATTATAAATGGAACAATGGAACAATAGCAACAATGTGAATGTTTTCTTTCTTAATAAGGAATAATCTGGGGCACCTGGGTGGCTCAGTGGGTTAAAGCCTCTGCCTTCGGCTCAGGTCACCATCCTAGGGTGCTAGGATCGAGCTTCACATCGGGCTCTCTGCTCCACGGAGAGCCTGCTCCCCCCCCACCCCCGCCTCTCTCTCTCTCTGCCTGCCTCTCTGCCTGCTTGTGATCTCCGTCTGTCAAGTAAATAAATTTAAAAAAAAAGAAAGAAGAAAAAATAATAATTCAAGTACTTTTTTGGGGGGTAGTTGTTGTTCTTAGCATTTATTTGGTAAAGAGTACAGCAGAAACCCAATCTGATATAATTGGCATTGATATTTGATCACTCATAAAAATACTACCTAACATGTGGGATCATACAGTAGATACACGACCAGTTTTAGTATAGCAATATCAATGTTCTTTTATTTCTCCTTAATGCACAGTGGAAGCTCTTTGTTTATTGAGTATGGGTCCACTGACAGAGGTTCCCTGCTAAATGAATTCATGAAAAAAATTCCTACCCAAGATTTCCACCATTAATTTGCTCACTCTGTAAAGTCTTTGTTTTCATGTTTATTTCCCCCAATTATCTAAAACCACTTATATACTTAAATCTTCAGTAATTTTTGAGCAAGATACCCTTTCTAACTTACTTTAGAAAACATACATGTTCCTTCAGTTTCTAACTACTTAAATAAACCTTAAAGCTTAACATTCAACTGGAATACATGGTTTGGGGGACAAATGCAGCCAACCAGTAAGCACATAACCAGATGGGGAACAAGAGTGGACAGTGCTCTCAAGGTAGTCAGAGGAAGGGCCGGTGTTGGCTTATTTGAAACGTTCATTAAACACAGGAGGTGGGGGCAGGAGGGCTTACCTATGGCTACTTTCTACTTATCTTGAAGATCACCTTTATTTCTAGTAACACTAGCACCATTTGATATACTGTTTTGACTTTTTTTCATCATTATGTTCCTAGGATATCCCTTTGCCAATGATTCCCTTATCTGCTGGAGCTATGAGTGGAGCTACTTTTGTAGTGGGAATTAAACACAAAATAAACTTCTTATTAAAAAAATTCATATTGGGACGCCTGAGTGGCTCAGTTGGTTGAGTGGCTGCCTTCGGCTCAGGTCATGATCGCAGCATCCTGGGATCGAGTCCCACATCGGGCTCCTTGCTCGGCAGGGAGCCTGCTTCTCCCTCTGCCTCTGCCTGCCACTCTGTCTGCCTGTGCTCGCTCTCTGGCTCGCTCTCTCTCTCTCTCTTACAAATAAATAAATAAAATCTTTAAAAAAAATTCTTATTAAAAAAATTATAATAATAATCACTAAACACCAAGAAGATGTGGCTAGATTTCTTTGGAAATTATTTAAAAATGTAAGGTGTGATCTTTCTATATTAGGGTTACCAATAGAACATTCTGTGATGATGGAAATATTCACTGTAGGCCATTTTTTTTTCCTGTTGGGTTGCTTTTTCCTTATTGATTTGTATGATTGCTTTATATATTCCGAACACTTTATTTTTTAAATAAACCAGTAATTTTTCTATTTAAATTCAATTAACTAACTGTATGGAACAGTTTAAATATGCCTAATACAACCAAGGAGCTGAAGTTTTCATTTAAATTAAATTAATATAAATTTATAAATAATATAAATATAAAATAAAATAAGTGTAGTTTATAGCTATCACATTGATCAGTACAGATCTATATCTTTTTTTAAAAGATTTTATTTATTAGAGATAGAGAGAGACTGCGAGAGCAGGAACACAAGCAGGGGCAGAGGGAGAGGGAGAAGCAGACTTCCTGCTTAGTAGGGAGCCTGTCAGGACTTAATCCAAGGGATTAAGGATTAAGGGATCATGACCTGACCCAAGACAGATGCTTAACGACTGAGCCACCCAGGTGCCCCAGTACAGATCTATATTTAATACTATGGTATTTATTCAAATACAGGGCTAATATATATGACTTTTCCCAAAATACATGAAGAGACTGTAAAGGTAAATTATCCGAATGTTTTAATGTTACCCTGGGATTTCCTCTTAGTTTGATTGAAAGAGAAGGTAGGAGGCAAGTACATGTCTGCACACAGGTATATGCTAGCTATATAATAAATTATTCCCATCTCTAGATAATTTTCTTTTGACTTCATTTAGTTAGAACCTCATTTATGAATGTGTGAAGAAAGTTAGAGGGCAAGTATCCTGTCATAACAGTATAAACTAAATTTTTTGCAAGGAATGACATACAAACCTATATAAATATCCTTAGTCCTACCAATGTTTACAAAATGAGCTTATGATAGAACAAATATGCAAAATAATGCAGATATGAAAGCAGATCAGCTAGTGATCATTTTCCAAATATAATGACCTCTACAAAGCTACTTTGGATTTAGGAAAGTTACTCAAATCATGTTTACTAATAAATTACAGGTCCGTCAGGTCAGCCTTCTCTGGTGCTGGGAATTGGAACCCTCACTAGCCTGTGAATTATATCAGTCCAGTTTGGACATCAGATGTTTTTACAGACCACTGAATATCCTAATTTATATCAGCATCTTCTACTAAATACAGGTACAATGGGCTATAAGTTTTAAGGTAGAAATAACCTACTGATATTTGTAACATTCAAAAATGGAAATAAGATCAAACAATGTAAAGAAAGAACCATTTTACTGCTATTATGGTATTAGTGTTTTGGAGGCCATTTAAAATGTCTGCTTTTGGGGGCACCTGGGTGGCTTAGTTCATTAAATGTCTGCCTTTGACTCAGGTCATGACCTCAAGGTCCTGGAATCAGCCCAGCTTTGAGCCCCACCTTGGGGCTCCCTGCTCAGCAGTCAGTGGGGAGTCGCTTCTCCCTCTCCCTCTGCTCACCACCCTCCCCTGCCACGTGTACATGCTCTCTCTCAAATAAATAAATAAAAATCTTAAGAAAAGGTAATAAATAAATAAAATTTTTAAATATCTGCTTTTAATTCAACTGTTTTATATATATATTAATATTTAGATTTATATATTAATATTAATGGTGCAGCTTATTTTACAATACATTTTAGTCATGTTTTCTCCCAATTTTTAATAAATACAATTTTGCAGTCTTAATTTATATTTTATATGAATTATATGAAATTTATATTGTTAATTATATTAAAGAACACCCCCAAATACTATTGGGGTGATGGGAAGGGATGGTATAATGTGACTGGTAATTCAGGAATTAGGAAAACTCTTTTCTATGTAAATCATAAGATTATATATTGTCAACATGATTTAATTGGTATGAGAGTAGGAAAATAATTCTAATGATTACAAAAATCACAAAGATTAGATATTAATGTTTAAAGCTATCATATACTGCACATTTTATAAAATTGTCTAGCCTTGCATCTTGTGAAAAATGCTTAATAGAAGATTATACACTGGATTTTTTTTTTAATCGTCTTGTATTTCTATTGACTGGCTATCCAATTTGATGGACTTTATTCAATTATGTTCAGCTAATTAATACCACACAAGAGAATACACCTCTTAAATTCAGTATCTTCCCATTTATGGAAACTTCACTGAAGAAATGTTCTTCATTAAAAAGCCAGGAATAGCAATTTCTACACAAGAGCAGAACTGCACTGTGCATTAAAGTAACATAAAATAAAATGCTTTGCCAGGGAAACACTGAGCATGTGGTCTGTTAGATTGATGAACATTGCTGAAATTGGAATTGGGATATAGATTTATGCACCAACAGTTCCCAGAGGAAGTGCCTTGTAGGGGAGCTACTTTGCTCAGGAGACATCAACAAGTGTTTGGACTAATTCGTCTTGACAGACTCCTGCCACTAACAACTCTTCATTGGAATAAAACACAGCTGACCTTTGCCAGTCATTTGTGTCCCTCTCTTGCACCCCCACCCTTTTTATTTATTTACTTTTTTATTGAGGTAAAATTGGTATATCACATTATATAAGTTTCAGTTGTACAATATTATAACCATCTGTATGAACTATATTGTGGCCAACTATATGAATGGCAAAGCAATTACCCCTAAGTCTAGTTAACATCCATCACCATACACGTGACCCCCTTCACCCAACCTACCCCCTCCCCACTCTCCTTCCCCTCGTATAACCACCAATGTGTTCTTTGTATCTAAGAGCTTGTTTCTGTTTTGCGTTGTCTTGTTTTTTAGATTTAGATGTATGAGTGAAATCATACAGTATTTGTCTTTCCCCATCAGGTGTATTCCCTTAGCATAATAACTCCAAGGTTTATCCGTATTGTTGCAAATGACATTTCATTCTCTTTTATAGCTGAGTAATGTTCCATTGTGTGTGTGTGTGTGTGTGTGTGTGTGTATCACATCTTCTTGATCCATTCATCTACTGATGGACACTTAGGTTATTTCCATATCTTGGCTAACATAAATAATGTTACAGTGAACATACAGATGGATATATCTTTTTGAATGAGTGTTTTTGTATTCTTTGGATAAATAGCCAGAAGTGGAATAACTGGATTGTATAGTAGTTCTATTCTTAATATTTTGATGAGTCTCCATACTGCTTTCCGCAGTGGCTGTATCACACTAACAGTGTAGGAGTGTTCGGTTTTTTCCTACATCTTCTCCAGCACTTGTTATTTCTTGTCTTTTTGTTAACAGCCATTTTTAACTGGTGTGAAGTGATATTTCCTTGTAGTCTTTGCTTGCATTTCCTTAGTAATTAGTGTTGTAGAACACCTTTTCTTGGCCATCTGCAGATCTTCTTTTGAAATATATTTATTCAAAATCTTTGTCTGTTTTTTTTTTTTAATTTAGGTTGTTTCATTGTTGTTAAGTTTTGTGAGCTCTTTATATATTTAGGATATTAATTCCTTGTGGATATATGATTTGCAAAGATCTTTTTTTTTAAAGATTTTATTTATTTATTTGACATAGAGCACAAGTAGGCAGAGAGGCAGGCAGAGAGAGAGGAGGAAGCAGGCTCCCTGCTGAGCAGAGAGCCTGATGCAGGGCTCGATCCTAGGACCCTGGGATCATGACCTGAGCCGAAGGCAGAGGCTTAACCCACTGAGCCACCCAGGCACCCTGATTTGCAAAGATCTTATCCACTTAGACAGTGGTCATTTTGCTGATGGTTTCTTCTACTGTGAAGTAGCTTTTTATTCTGATATAATAGCATTTATTTATTTTTGGTTTTGTTTTCCTGGCCTTTGGAGTTAGGTACACAAAAATATTGCTAAAATTGATGTTGAGGAGATAACCATTTATGTTTTTCTCTAGGAATTTTATAATTTCAGTTCTTACATTTAAGTCTTTAGTCCATTTTGAGTTAATTATTGTGTATGGTGTAAGATGCTGGTTTAGTTTATTTCTTTTTTACGTGACTGTCCAGCTTTTCCAACACCATTTACTGAAGAGACTATTCTTTCTCCATTGCATATTCTTGGCTTTTTTATTGTAAGTTAATTTCCAGAGATATGTGGATTTAATTCTGGGCCCTCAATTCTGTTCCACTAGAGTATATTTTTAGTTTGTGGTATAGTTTGAAATCAGGGAGCATGAAATTTCCAGCTTTGTTCTTCTTTCTCAGGATCTATTCAGGATCTTTTGTGGTTCCATACAAATTTTAGAACTATTTGTTCTAGTTCTTTGAAAAATGCCACTGGAATTTTAATAGCAATTGCATTAAATCTATAGATTGCTTTGGGATCTATGTGTGATATACGTGTGGGAGATAAGTGTGGCATTTTAACCATAGCAATATTTACAATCCAAGAGCACAAAATACTTTCCGACTTATTTGTGTCCTTTTCAATTTATTTCATCAGTGCCTTATAGTTTTCCATGTACAGGTCTTTTACCTCCTAGGTTAAAGGAGGTATTTTATTCTTTTTGATGCAATTTTAAATGGGATTCTTTTTTTTTTTTTAAATGGGATTCTTTTTTCTTAGTTTCTCTTTCTGATATTTTCTTATTGGTGTATAGAAACATCACAGATTTCTGTGTTGATTTTGTATCCTGCTACTTACTGAATTCATTTATTATTTCTACCAGTTTTTTTGGTAGAGTCTTCTGAGTTTTCTATATATAGTACCATGTCATTTGTAAACAATGACAGTTTTACTCCTTCCCAGCTGATTTACATGTCTTTTATTGCCTTTTCTTTTCTTGTCTAATTACTATGGCTAGAACTTTCAGTACTATGTTGATTAATTTTTTTAAATTTATTTATTTGTCAGAGAGAGAGGGAGAGAGAGCGAGCGAGCACAGGCAGACAGAGTGGCAGGCAGAGGCAGAGGGAGAAGCAGGCTCCTTGCCGAGCAAGGAGCCTGATGTGGGACTTGATCCCAGGATGCTGGGATCATGACCTGAGCCGAAGGCAGCTGCTTAACCAACTGAGCCACCCAGGCGTCCCTGTACTATGTTGATTAAAGTGTCAAGAGTGGTTATGTTTGTCTTGATCCTGATCCTAGAAGAAAATCTTTCAGTTTTCACCATTGAGTATGATGACCTTTATTATATGTGGGTATTGTTCCCTCTATACCTACACTATGTCCACTTTGTTGAGAGTTTTATCTATTGTGTGTTTTCCAGTTCAGTTATTATATTCTTGAGCTGTATAACTTCTGTTTGGAATTTTCTTGTTTTTTTATCTCTGTTTTGATGATCTTGTTCTGTGCATTCATTATTCTGTCAAGTTCAGTGAACATCTTTATAACCATTACTTTGAACTCTTTATCAGCATAGATTGTTTATTTCCATTTCATTAAGGTTTTTTTCTGATGTTTTACCTTGTTCTTTCATTTGGAAAATACTCTTCTCTTTCTTTATTTTGCTTGACTCTCTGTGTTTTGTTTCTACGATTAGATAAATCAACTATTTCTCCCAGTCCTGAAGGACATTTTTGGTATAGGACATGTCACATGGAACTCAGAAGCACAATCTACTCTGGTCATTAGGGCTAGGCACTCAAGGGGCATCCCATGTATGAGCTGCATGCATTGTCTGTTATAGTAAGGCTATATCTGCAGCAGAACAAAAGATTCAGTCACTTTCAGCCAACAGTTCTACTACATTGTAATTATCGGTGAACAAAACAATTCTACACACACACACATATATACATTTATTAGAACTGCATAGAAACTTCATAACTGTCTGCATTCATTTTCAACTTTTCCTAAAAGTCAATGTCAGAAAAAAATATCCATAACAGTGAAAGGACCAAAGAGCAAATGATTAAAAAAAAATGAGGAAAAGGCTAAAACCTAGATTTTTTCACAGATTCTATAATGAGCCAAAAATAAATCAAGAATTATCTTGATATCCTGGCAAATACAGCACATACCAGATTAAAACAAATAATACACTAAATGAAATTAAGTAAGAGACAAAAATCTCTAATATTATTTTCCAGAATATTTTGGCTATAAATAATAGAAAAACCATTACTCAAATCGGGTAAACAACAAAGGGATGTGTTATCTTAAAATTGTATACTTACCCAAGTACATATGTAGGGCAATTTTAGGCATGGTGGTCCTTTTTTTTTCCCCTTTGGACTTTTTTTCAATCTGTCCTCCTTCCTGTTCTCACTTTATCTTTAGGCTGATGGCAAGATGACCACACCATTCCTAGGGATAATCACCTAGAGGCAGAATACAAAGGCAGTAAAAGCTGTATTCTTTGTTGGCCTGTTTGTGGAAAGACAATATACATGAGCCATGCAGTGGAATTTCTCATCTACCTCATTGTCCAGAACAGGCCACATGATCATTCTTGAACCAATCATTGCCAGAGCTTGGTTACAATAATTGGCTTAAACAATTCAGGAGTGACCTTTGAACTGAAGATATTGCCATACTCACAGGGAGAAGGAGGATATACAGAAAGAGAGTGAAAATGAAAAAAAAAAAAGTAATTATTTTAAGGAGGAAATATTTGGGAGGATTGAACTTTTAAATAGACAAATGACAGTGTCTAATGTACTATTTTATTAACATATACTATTTTATAACATAATTTCATAACCTTGGTTTGCATGGACTGATACTGATCTCTCCAACAGAAATGCAATATAAGTCTTCTATGTTCTTGAAATGATTTAATTGCAGGCTTTCCAATATCCTTGTCTTTTTTATGTATCAGGGAAAATGTAAGCTGTTGGGTTAGAGTAGACTCCAGTCCACAAGAACTTAACTCCAAGAGATTAGTTTTTCAAAATTCTATTGCTAAATGAGAAAAACAAGTTGCACTAAATTAGCCTATTTAAAACCTTCAGGATTTCCTTAGAACTGCCTCTTACGCTAATAGTTACAGAATCAACATTCTCATTCCCCAAAAATGCCATCAGTTATTGACTTCTGAAGACTCTCTTTAGCAATTTTACCATCAATGGCCATAAAATAAAGATTTGTACATTTGAAGGATAATTATTTCTTTGGGATGGAAAAGGCAGGGATGTAGGGGAGCCTCAATGAGATGGGGAGATATTATAAACTTCCTCATACAAAAAAACTTACATATTATATATTATACTTTGGGTATGGTTTCTTGGGACAAAACCTACTAAGCTAGTGTTTTTTATTGCCTTTATGTCAGAAGAAAATGCATGCTTCACTAAGATGAGAAATCTCATCATTCAGGTAATAATTTAATGCCATCATCCCAGTCCACATTATAAAATCGTGTAAAATGGTAGCTGTTTAGAATTGGCTCATTTGTGTTGTAGATATTTATTCTCATTCAACAAATACCAAATGAAATACAATAAAATTTGTATAAATAAAAAATGAACCAATCAAAAGAAAATAATAAAACATCATATATACTAGTCAGAATTGACTAGTGATAGAGAAAAGTTTGTCCTCTTTGTTTTTTTTTTAAATAATAAAACATTACAATTATAGTTGGATTTCCTTTTATTACCATTCCCTCTGTTTTTGGAAGGAATCCACTATCATGACTTTGGTGTGTTTATTTTTAAAAATATTTTATTTAAAAAATATTTTAAAGAATATTTCACTAAAAAAATATTTCACATACATAAATTTCTCCATGAACAGTATTTGGTATAGTTGGTGCTTGATTGGTTTGATTATGGCACAGCAGTTGTGAGAATGTGTCTCACACCTCCTTCTGCGGGGAGAGTCCCAACTGCTACACTTTGAAATCTACTGCAGTGTTTGTGCTGAGGCCACATCTTCCCTAGGCTGCTCCCTGTCAGTGACTGAGTGCTTAAGGGATACAAGGCTGACCTGATCTGAGACACATGTCACTGACTTTTGCTCAAGGACTCCCTGTTGGCTTTGTTGAACCTTCCTTACACATGAGGCAATATAAGTCTTTTTCACACAAGCTTCTTTCTCTCTCCTTCACTCAATGTCTGATTAGCTTGAGAGTCTGTTGGCTTTCCCTGTCTTTCCTAGCATACTTTCTTGAATGTTCTGTCTTCTCTTGCGACTGTTTCTTCGAGAATCCAGATGAACAGAGATGATTTCATACCATGTGAATCCTACCTTAGCCTACATGATTTATTTAGTATTATGCTTTTGCTATCTGGCCATTTTTTAAAAATATTTTATTTATTTATTTGACAGGCAGAGATCACAAGTAGGTACAGAGGCAGGCAAAGAGAGAGGAGGAAGCAGGTTCCCTGCAGAGCAGAGAGCCTGATGTGGGGCTTGATCCCAGAACTTTGGGATCATGACCTGAGCCAAAGGCAGAGGTTTTAACCCACTGAGTCACCCAGGCGCCCCTTTATCTGGCCATTTTTATATAGATCTAGTTCATTATTTTAAACTGATGTATATGACTCTGTCTTATGAATATATTACATCTTATTTATCTATTTTATTTTTTATTGATGGTTATTTTATTTATATTGTTTCCTTTTTTTCTTGCTATTATAAAATGGGCTTCAATGAACACTGTGTACCTGTCATACTGTGCACACGTGTAAAGAGTAATTTTTAGTTTATAAACTTAGAATTAAAATTATTGGATTGCAGTATGTATGCATTATCAATTTTCCTGTTACAGCCTTATTTCTTAACTTAAGAAAATTGATAGGAATTAATTTATATTCCACCAGTAGAGAATAAGATTTCCTGTTTCTTTCTCTTCTTGCCAACATTTAATGCTATATGATCATTTAATATTCTTCTCACTAATGCTTTGCTTCCACTTCTCTGATTCTAATGAGGCTGAACATCTTATACATTTATTGGACTCTGTTCAGTTTTTCTCATATCTCATACACTGTATTGTTTATGGTGGTCTTTTTGAATCAGAGAATTTATGGATTTAACATAATCTGGCTCAGTCTCTAGTCCACAGTAGAATCTATTTTATATATACCACAGGAGAAAAATCAGTCAACATCTATTTAAATGCTTGCAGCTAAATAATTTTTACTAGCACCCCACGAATATCTTTTAATTTTTAAGAATTCTTACCACTAACAAGCAGTCCAGTGAACTGTTTTTCTTTATTTAGTAATCCCTAATATTTAAAATCCCTATATTCATTTTCATAATCACATGCTGGTAAGCTTTTTCAAGCAATTTGTTTTCTTATAGTTTAAATATATGTTTCAATGTGCTTTCAATTTGTATATTTAATTTTCTAATTCTAAATTTGATGCCACCAAGGACTCATGTTTAGGAAGTTTCCATTTGTTCAAAAGTAGGACTGCTACAGAGATGGCCTCTTTCTATGTTTATTATGTCTTATTTTTGTTATAACTTCCAAATAACATATTAAAGAAAGAAACTATCTGGCGCTTAGTTGCAACCAGACTATACATACACATATGTTGGTATATCAGTTGGCACACTTTTGCTTATATATGACAAAGCTTACTTAAGCCGGTGTAAAGTAAATGAGGGAAATGTGGTATTCATTTTATGTATCACATAAACACATATTATGACAGGAATGCATCAGAAATGTAGAAATGAACTGAAATAAAGGATTCAAATACTGAAAGGACATTCATCCTGTCTTTTGTATCTGCTCCTTTTAAAACCACCTCATTTTTCTTCCTGGTAACATACTGGCATTCTCTGTTTTCCACTTATTCTCTAACATAACTGAAGCACATTTTAGAAATTTAATTTCTATGATATCCTGAGTTTTCCTATTATTGATCCAACTACCTGGAGAATAACTGGGTTGACTCTTTCCATCTTCTAGCTCCCAGGTAAGAGATTTCATGAGTTTTTCTTGGGTTAGCTATCTATTCCATGTCAACAGACTGTATTCAAGATGGTGGAGATTTGTAATATAGACATGGCTGCTTTGGCATAGCTTACTGACATAATTTGAGGAATTGGAGTCACAGAAACTAGAGTGAGAATTGTCTCTGAACATGAGGTTGGGCTTGATAATCAGTATAATGCATGCTCACTATAGCTGATGAGTGTTTGGTAGTATTTTATTAAACACTTACTTTGCATTCAGCATTGGACTTGACTTTTGGGTAAGAGGACTGAATGTGAGGCCATTTATACTTCCAGCACTTGGAAGGAAAGTATCATTATATAGTTTCTTTTATGTTCCAGACAATATGGCAGACTATTTACATTTAATGCAACAGTCCTACAAGGTTAGCACTGTGATACTCTGTGGCAGCTGTGCAAGTGCACTCTTCACCCTGTCCCTCAACAGAGCCAGTTTCAGGGAGCACTGCTGATTGACAGCTTCTAGATGCCACCTTTTTAAATATGCCCCAGTGTTCACACCAGGCAATGCTTTCCCTGGGCAGCTTGCTTCTATACATAGACGATGCCTGGGGCGAAGGGCCACACTAGAACTCGGCCACTTCCGCCATCTGCAGGATTCTTTTAGTGGATAAATTTGGCTCCAGGATTCTTCAACAGCCATAAGACTTTTTTTTTTTTTTTTTTTTTTTTAAGCACTGAGCTGTGGTCTAAGATTGCTCATACTCAATTCCTTTCCCTTCCCCCTTTCACAAATGCCATACACACTTTGCAGTCTCAAGTTCTGCCTACTTTGGCTCCATCCCTTTATCCTTCACACGTCTTTTCCCCAATACATCCCTGTCTTGATGCCTTAGAGCTCTTAAGCTCACACTTCCTATTTTACAGATTAGAAAACAAACTCAGAGAGAGGCCAACTATCTTTCCCAAAGTCACATACATATTGCTAGTAAAAGGAAAATGCCAGAATCAAACATAAATCTTTATGACCTGAAAACCCTTATTCTTTCCACTATATCATTTACTTTCCACTGTGGACTTCAGGTTTTGTAAGAGTGTAATCATTAATTTAATATGCGAGACATTTAGAATAGTATATGGTATATAAAAGGCAATGAATGTGTAACTGTTGTTATTCTTCTGATTTTTGCATTTGTTTATATATTGTAAGAAATTTGGAAAGCAGTTCAGCATAGCAGCCTCTAGATAACCAGTGTGGCAGACTGTAAAAACAGCCATACATTCTTCCTGTTCTGCATCCACACCTTTGCAATGTAACACCATACGTCTTTTCATTAAGAAGTGGAGACAATTTTCCACCCCTTTAATCAGAACTGGCTTTGTGACTTTCTTTGGACAGTGAGATGATGTAAACAGAGACTCAGAAAAGCACTTGTACCTTGGAGATTGCCTTTTTGTGGCTCTGGGAAACCTTTCCACTACTATGTGAACAAGGCCTGCCTTCTGGAAGATAAAAGAACATATGGAATAGAGCAAAGCTGTTAGAGCTAAGAACCTCCCCTAGAACAGTCTCCTAGACCAAACAGCTCCTAGCTTAACTAGTAGCTTCCTGCAGATGCATGTGTGAGAACAGTTGAGACCAGTAGGAAAACTATGCATCTGAGCCTCACCCAAAATGGCTGATTCATAGAATTAGGAGTAAAATAAATGGTGTTGCCTAAGCCACTACGCTTTGAGGTGGTTTGTTGAAGCAAAATTTAACTGCTGCTCAGCCTTCGTTGCAGAAGGGAAAGTATCTGTAGTGGGCAGTCTTGGTTGTGGTCTGTGCAATGGCCATTCCCTCTCTCTTTCTTGCTATCACTACACTAATGGTCTTCAGGAATTGGGTACATGATAAGTTTCATAAACCTCTCCTCAGTGCCAGCTGTGTAAATGTTGATTAGTGTATGCTAATCACAGTAATGCCATGCATTTTGCTAGTGACTGGGCAACAGATAGATGAGTTTCCTGGGAATTCTGTCAGACAGATATCTTGGGATACAAGGAGAGCCATACTGCATCCTGCCTTTGGATATTATTGTGTGATAATGTGATGCTTGGGGCTCTGGCAGCTACCCTGGGGGCATGAGGTGAAAATCAAGGGAATCATAGACAAGTTGGCATGGATAACTGATTTGACTGAACCACAGAATTAAGTAACCCTCAAACCGCCTGTTCAAGACACTGTTATATGAGATAATGTATTTCCTACTGTTTAACACATGAGTTAAATTTTTCTATAACTTGTAGCTGATGGCATCCTATTTAATACAGTAGTTAAATTTAAGCTTCTTAGAAATTCAATACAAACTTTTGAAATGAACACATGAATATTCATGCAGGGAGATGAAGTCTAACCACTAATAAACTTCACCTTTCAGATTTTATATTCTCTTCTCTACTCCTCTTCTCCAAACCTACACAGAGCTTTATAAAAATACTAAGCAAGAAAAGCAACACTGTGGTTTCACACCAAGATAATGTTCTCCAATTTTCCCAAGTATTGTTACATATTTCCATTTTAAAAACATGGCTGATTCCTTTAAAATAAATTCATTTAAGCTGGAGGCTTATATGCCACAAAATCAGATTAACAGACTAGAGGCCAACATTATTACATTTTATCTGTGAGAGGATGATCTGAGAACCCTTCAGAGAAGGTCAGTAGCCACAGACTAAAAATACCATTTTCAAAATTGCTCATGAGGTTAGCCATTTAGGTAGGAAAATTAAAAGAAAAAAATATTAAAGTCCAGTGTAAATTTCTATCTACAAGGGTGGACTCTTGCCTCATAACTTTCCAACAAAATCTCTTGTTTCCAGAATGTGTTCATAAATTGTCCCTGCCAGGTCCGGAATGCCTCATCTCACTGTTTCATGCATGTTGCTGTTTTGTTATTTCAGTCAACCCAGAAAGTATCTTGCTGTAAGACAGAAAAGAATGATGTTGAAAAGTAGCTGACATGAGAATAAGTTTGACTACTGGCAACACTCTAATGTCTGATGAGTGCACACTACAGTCCAGACTTGCCAATTATTCATATCTCCAAAGGATACATGATTTTCAAAATGGCATCCATCCACCAAGACATCCAGGATGTTGCAGGGGTATTTCTAAATTGTGAATCTGAAGGGTGGCAGTCTGAATGTGATGCTAATGGAGTTTTGTGCCCTGGCAAGCACTGACAGGAGGCATGGAGGCACCCTGAGATTCCTCCTTGGGAATGACACGGTCAATTATGGATTCCTCAGGTAATCTCATTTGGCAGAGGATATACGGGCAGTAGGAGGGGATGCTGACTCAGAAAGGAGATAGCTTATCAGTCCGTCAGCAAATAATCATTCAGTGCCTGCAGTATGCCAGCACAGTAGGGTCTGAATCTTCACCATCAGAACTTTTACCAGAGATGAGTGGGTCATAAAGGGCAAAGGCTTTGATGAGGATAGAACAGGGTCTCTTCTACACAACCACTGGTACCCACTGTGTCACGAAATACACTCGAGGACATGGACTTCAGTTTGGATCTACTTTTTTTTTTAATTTAGTAAATTAAATGTACAATGTACATTGTAATGTACATTGATAAAAAAGGTAATGTACAATGATAAAAAGGCTAGCATGGGCTCAACCCTGAGAAAATTAGAAAATCTGAGAACTATCCCTCATGGTCAAATCACAGATCATGTTGCCTTGCTGGCTGTAATGTTTTCAACAGTTAACACATTTTACCATCAGCTTACATAAGGTCTTTCTAGCCACATCTCCCATGACTAAATCCATGCCACATATTTCAGCTTATGCTTCACTCTTTAAATACTCATGCACAGACTCTCACACACACACACACACACACACACACACCTCCCTCTATCACCCAAGCTTCTTCTTTAACTATTCTAATTTGCCATTTTCCTGCTGTTTTCTTGACTTGGAATGAACTTTGCCTTTTCTCCTATTATACTTATTAATCTTTTTTTATTTATATAACAAGCATGATTTCATCCCTAAAGATGTGTTCACTTGTCAGGACTCATTTTATTATTTGGATTTAGTAAGATATAGATATAGTCCTTGTATCTGGAAAAAAAATAGATGCTCAATAACCATGAGCTATTTGTGGTTTGTTTTACCTTTTCTTTTCTGTTTTGTATCATGCATCCTTGGTTATATAGCTCTCCTGTATACCATGACAGATTGTTTATAAAAGTAGTTCCCAACTTTTCTCACCTCTGAATGCCTGGCTGTTTCTCCCATGGAGTGGTAAGGTCTGTTCCCCCTGCCCTTAAGCGTCAGCGGGCCCCAGGACTTGAACCGACCAATAGAAAGTGGCCATAGTACTGTTGTGCGACTTTCAGGTGTAGGCTAGCAACTTTGACTTTTATGTTCTTGGGATTGAGTCACCATGTTAAAAACTTGGCGAGTTATTACAGACATGAAGAGAGAGAGAGAAATAGCACCATCCTCTCTACCTGAGACACCTGACATGTGAGTGAATCACCTCAGATGGTCCAGACTCAGCCGAGCTTCCAGCTAAATGCAGCTGCATAAGTAAGCCAAGTCAACTCAATCTCTGTGGAGAGGACACATCCCCAGGAAGCCTGGCATAAATTGTGGACTTGGGAGCCAACAAATGGTAATTGCTTTTTAAAGCCCCACTAAAAGCTGGGGAGGCTAGATATACAACAATAGATAATTAAAATATCTACAATGTACAACATGCAGCCATTCTGAGGGGGAGCAGCATCCCTTACCCATCTGAAGACCCTGATGCTATCAACATCATGCCAATAGTTATCATTGAGTTAACATCTCAAATTGAACCAAAAATGGTCTTGCTCACCCTATGTCATTAAGTGATGTCTTTAAATCTGAATGAGTGTATTACAGATTGCTGGCAGTTCTGCTTAGTTGGTATCTCACACTGTACACTGTTGAAATTTGCTCTGAAATGCACATTTTCTAACCTGATTTCAAGTCCAGTGTTCATTATTCTGTCCCAAGGGTGTTCTGCTGGACACCTCTATTATGCTGATCCAAAAATGTGACCTCACCTCATACAGTCTTTTAAGTTTCTAAGGAAATATACAATTATCTGTTCTATGGACAATCCAAAAATAAATATAGAAATCCTTATCCTTAACATATCTCCTGCCCCCATGACATTGTAAGTTCCAGCCTTGGTGGCATTAACTGTTTCCAAGTAAGGCTGAGTTTTTTTTCCTAAATGTATGATCCTGTCCTGGAAACTCAGATTCCTCAGTATCTTGCTGTTCACCAGCCTCAGGGCTAGAGCCAGCCTCCAAACCTTTTCTGGGTGTCAGCATATACCCATGAAATATGAGTTAAGATGACATTTGATTATACTTGAGATCACTTCCTTCCTCCTCAGATGAAGCTTTCATCCTTAATAGTGGTCTGTAACATAGTGACCCACAAAGGGAGGGGACATGGGGAAGCCAGCACACTGGTTTTATGGGGTCAAAGCCCTATTTTTGGTAGGACTGAGGAGACATACTCTTACAAATATCTAGGGGGAACCCTTCCATGTATACATACACAGAGAATCTGTTTTCTTTTCTCCTGACCCTTTTTTTTTTTAATATGAATTGTGTTTCAAATAAAAAAGTTTTTTCTGTTTGTTCATAGACAAAAATATGGCTCTCCCATTTCCATTTGTAACCTGCTGAAACAGCATGAAACCATGTCTCTGTAATGACTAGACTTTTTTGAGAGAAAGCAGGAAGACAGGCACAAAAGGATAGTTTATGGGAATGAACCAGGGAGCTATAGCTTTGTATAATAATGGGTTCTGAATAGATTAGGAGGGATTTGGAAGTTTGTGTGCTAAGCAAATGAAAGGGTATATTCTTGTCCATGTCCGTCTATTGCCTTTCTCACTAGGCAGCAGTCTACATAACCTGCTTCCATGGTACAGTTGATTGGAAAACTGGCTCTCTCTTAACCTCTTTCCTAGAGAGTATTTGAGAATCCTAGAGCGAAGTGGACTAGGAGCTCAGCTGCCATAACTGGAAGGTCATGTTGATGCTCATCTTGGGACTGTCATTTCAGAGAATAATAGGCAGTGGAAGAAGTCCTGAAAAGATTAGAGTGAGAGAAGAAAAAAAAAAAAGATAAGAAAGTAAAAATTGAGTAAATACCTTGTGAAACACAAACATGCAGTATCCTTGCAGCAGAAGTAGAGTCATGGCTGGACCTTAGAGCCGCCTGCATTTCTGCCCTTAATAAGACTGAAGGCTGAGGCACTCTTGAGATACCCTGTATGGACCTTCTTTGAAAGCCTCCCCATTTTCCCGAGGTTCTTTGATTAAGTCTCTGTTCCCTAAAACCAAAATTATATGACAGGGACAGTATCTGGGGCATTAAACATAATGCATAAGGAATAATAACCCAAAAGAAAAACTCGCGAATCTGGTAGAACCTACCATGGAAGGAGATATAAATATGGATGTATTTAGTCACACACACACACACACACAAAAGGTAAAGGTAGGTAGAAGAACTTGATTTGGAGGATGAAATCGGCAAAAATGAATCAAAACAAGGTGTGGACATACTTTAAGGGAAATGAGAAAGGATAATGCAAAGGGTAAAGACAGTTTAGGAGGGAGTGAAAATATTGTAAAGGGAGTGCCCAAGAAGGTTATGTGTTCATAGATCTTCTCCCTTACAGATTCTTCAAATCTAACACTCTCACATATCCTTCTTGTACAAAAATCATAGGAAAAGATAGCTTTTCTTTTTTTTTGCAACGTTTTGTATTAACCTTTCCTAATTAAAATTTGAACTTTTGTTTTATTTATAAGAGATACTTAAAATGTTATTGCTACAGTGTATACTACTTCCCCTCCTTAATAATTTGCAAGTAACATAATTCCTTAATATTTTTATGGAAAGGCCAGGGAGGCCACAGAGCACATCCAGCTGACAACACTGAGAGTTCTGCCTTTGAAAACATGTTCAGCAATTTCCAAGTCCATCTATTTCTTGTTTATTTGGAACTTTATTTTGTGAACTGTAAATGCCACTTTTTATTTGTCATCGTATTTATTTGCCTTCCCCTTGGGTCATAATGGGGACTCAGGAAGGCTTACTTACACTGCTACTTAATTTTTATTGTGGTTCCTAACAGAAATCACCCTGAAAGGTTTGAATATGAAAAAAGAGTATCTTCATTTGGAGGTTTTGCTTAGTGTAGATCTAAAGGTCTTAATGCAAAAAGACTACTTTGTAGGGGAGGTGCTTTACGGTTATTTGAAACATATAGTTCATCATTAGAAACCAGCAATTAGTAGTCCCTGACAGTAACACCATATGCACAGACTGAGCCAACAGGCTAAATCGTACACAAACACTGCCGCTGCCAGGCGTACTGATTCTCTTTGCCTCAGTGCTTCTCAATGCGGTCCAAGCCAGAGTTGCCTGCAGAGCTTTTTCAAATTACACGTGATATATATCTGTATGTATGTGTGGGTGCACACTTATCTTTACATATCCATTTACGTATACATCATACATGCACAGATTCCTTTCTATGGATAAGAAAGCTTCCGTAGATTGTGCTGATCAAATGTCTGTTGCAGTTAACATCCACTCCTTATAAGGGAGGGTAAGGAAGCAGAGAAAGGAGGGTATGTATGCTCAGTCCCTCTCACTTATTTCTGCTGCAGACCTCACCACTGTAGAAACTCACCATAAACTCCTGCAGCCGTGATTAGGGTGGGTCCAGACATTTCAAGGCTAATACTATATCACGTGAGGATCTTGAAGGCCTGGATGGTTGCAGGCATCTGCTATTTCTATAACCTAACTAGTGAAGAAGGGGCTCAGGACAACAAAATGAATCTTAATGTTTTCATGGGTTGGGGATTGTTCTGGTAATGTGGGCAGAACAATTGAAAGGAAATGTAGGCAAAGTGTGTCTTCTATATGCTTAGAGAAAATGCTAATGCTAGTGGTTGATTTTCCCTGATGGGGAAATAAAATCTCCTATACTTTTTTGTGAGGCAAAAAGGCTTGATTCTGGCTTTTCCACACCATTAAGGGACTCCCCAGAAGGCTCAGCTACAAGATGGGGGGTATGGGACTTGGAATTTGTTATAATGATAGGAAAAATATTTTCTTACGATAAGATAAGTAAATAAGTAAAATTGCATTCCAGTGAAACAACTAGATTATCCTTCTGCTTTTTTCTGTAGTTAGGCACAGTTTTCTCAGCTCTAAAACTGGGGTCACAGTAGCATTACCTTCATTGATTTTTGGAGAGGATAAATGAGTTCAGAACTGTATAGTACTTGGAGTACTCCCAACTGCCAAGGTGCTGAATACATCTTAGCTATTAATACTAGGATTTTAATGGGTCTTGAGTAATATGATTTCTGATTTAAGGTTTGAGGTTTGAATTGTGTATTATCTGAGCATAGTTTAAGAGTTTAATATAACACCTTGCCTTTCTTTCTGAAACAAGAGGTCATGTCCAGTTTCCAATGGGCATAATGAAATACCCAGATACAATTACATTTTGTATTTGAGAAATCTAAGGTATAGACTCTCCCAAGGAGGCCGAGCTTCTGAAAGCATAGTCAGGACTCAAACTCAGGTCTTCTGACAGTTACAAAATAAGATAAACTATGATGAGTCCTAAAAAATGTGTGGGTAAACCTTAGTGTGATTCAGATAAAGAAATGGGGGATGCATTATTGGAAGCTGGGATAAGGAAAGAGCATCTGCTTGAAATTCTGTTTATTTGCTTAAATTCTATCTGAGTGTTTCCATAGATTACACTGACTTAGTCAGCTTTATCACTCTGGGGTCCCAAATGACCACAGAATGTGGCCCTATGGACTTTTCTTGTGAATCCAATTAGAATTGGTTTTATGCTTTTCAGTTACATGATAAATCAGGCTCAAGCCTCACCCTCTACGTGAAAGGTGGTTGGGAATGCGTTCTAATTCAAAATAAGACCATTTGCACTGCTTGCAAGCAGCCCATTTGTGACTCTGCGTTGGCTGCCAAACTAATTGAGTATTTCAGGGTATAACTTAGTGGACTTAAAATCCTAGACCAGCCACATTTTACTAAAATCCTTTTCCCTCTTCTTTCAAAGGCAAAGTACTTGGCAATTCCAGATTGTTACCCTGGATGCCTTTTTCCAAACACTAATCCTACATGCTTCATGCAGAAAGGAATTCTGTGATCATTCCAGTTAGTAAAATGCTAGAACCTTGTGAATTCATAATGAACATCTCGGGACTAGGACCGGGGTTAGGAGACTGAGGCCTTCATTTTGGGCTGAAAACTTTATTGGGTGACCAAAATTTCAGTAATAAGAACTAAAAATGTTTAAGGTGATATTAATTAAAAGTCAAATTTAATGAAGGAAACCCATGATGAATATAATACCAAAATTTCAAATGAAGTCAGGATTCAGTATTGCATTTCATGGTCTTTCCTTCCTCATCTCACCCTGGTTCCAATAAAATTTCATCTGTAAAAACAGCCAGCCAGCCTGTGGGCTGTAGTTTGCCAATTTTTAAAATTACATTAAAATATTTCTCTCAATTACTGAGGTTTTTTTTTGGTGTCTGTTGGAATTTTGCTCCAGAGACAATTACCTCACCACCTCACCATGGTCCCAAATTAGGTTCTGAGTAATCTTGTAGTCAAGATGCCTAGTTAAGTAGTACTAACCCATTGTCTACTACACTAATTTGTTCATATAACAACACATTTTGCATAATAACTCATAAAACCCATCTTCCAAAAAAAGTCTTGGTGTGAAAAATTCCAGAGAATAAAGAATAATGGTGACTATTCATTTCATGCTCACAACAAGCATATGAAGTGGGCACTTTTATTATGATCCTCATCTAATGGGTGAGAAAGATGAAGCAAGAGTGATTAAACATAATTTGCTCAGGATAAGAGAGTAAGTAAGCAAGAAGCTGAGTTTAACACACAGGTAGCACATCCCCTGGGCTCCTACAGGAAGTGGCCTGTGTTTAGCAGGAAGCAAGAATGAGAGCCCATGCAGCCACAGAGAAAGCCAAGAGACAAGGGATATGGGAAGAGTGTTTCCTATGGTCATTCTGGTTCCTAGTTCTGTCCTGCGTGAGGCAAGCTACATTTCTGTTCTTGGATTCCATGAGATCAATCCCCAGGTATCCTCTTAAAAAATTTGTATCATAAACTCTACTAGCTAAGGCAGATTTCTGCTTGCTACTGAGAATCTTCAATTTAAAAAAATGCCTTGGATTAAGATTGTTTCTTTCAAAACTTTATTCTGACAATACCCATCTCTCTCACTTTGATAACTCCATTTTCATCATTTCAATGATCATTCTGTTTTAATGAAATGTTTATAATTTTGTTGATAGTTCACTTTATAACTACTCTTATTTTTAAAAAGAAATGTTTATATAGGCACTCATATATGCTTTTTTAACCCCCTTAGCTGGACAGTAGTTCTGTTGCACTAGTTTTCTGTTCCCATGGTATCCAGTTGTGCTGTGTACACAGCTGTCACACAATCAATATTTTAGAAAGAATAAAATCCACGTAATGGCCATTTTTATTTTTACCTAGATACAAGGCCAAACATCATCTCCAACACTTTTAATACATGGCCATATATTTTAAGCATAAAAAGATGTTCACTTTCTGTGCTGTTAACCCTGGAATAAACAAGTCTGAATTATGAGATGCTGTAATTCCTCACAGGACCACTGATGACAATAGAAAACACGAGTGCAAAGCTCAAATGGTTTGTGTGCTCACCAGAAATTCAATTTGAAATTATGGCTCGATAATTCAACTTTCTCCCTATGAGATTGTTTTATTTTTAATGTTATATCCATCCTAGATTAGAGTACCAAGCACCTAATATACATAGGCAAAATCAAACAGGCCCTGGGGGGAAATAATAAGTATTTGTAAATCCATTATAACTGAGTAGTATAGGAAATTATTTTGTTCATAATCTATGCTATGCTGTGTGTGTCAGCACTGGTGTTGAATGGCATTTCCTAAAGTTGTTTTTTGAGGCAAGTGATGGACATGGACTGAAAATACCAATGCATGTTTCCAAGCCTGCTTTGTGAATTTCGGTATCCTCAAGCTTATCCACCTCCATAATAAGCATATTGAAGCCCACCCAGCAAAACACAGGATCTTAGAAAGAGGTACAGATTATTCTAATGCAGATCTTAACAGGCATCACTGCGTGGCCCGTGCTTGATAAAATACCTAAAATTACTACACTGAGACTTAGAGCCTGCAAAGAATTCTATTCTCTATTTCGATGCAGAGTCCAGGTGAAGGCTTAGCTTCTCTGATACCATCCTTTCTGATACCATCCTTAAAGGGTGAGAAATACATCCCTAAAGAGCCTAGCATACCTCCATTAAATTTCCGAGCCCCTGTTTCCTCTTCTGTAAATTGGCAACGTGAATCTATATTCCAAAAGATTATTGGGAGGATTTAATCAGTCAATGTATTAAGGTGTATTGCCTGTGTTACATAATATTCCTGTTTTAATTTTTGTTACAATTTTATGCCTAGAGTTTATCTCCTTACCATTAACTTAACTTCATCTTCTTTGAAACTATATTATGAAACTAATTAAAACTTACATCATCTTTGGGGTTAACCAAAACATTCTTGGGTTTTTTATTTCTCACTATATAAGGAAGACTTGGTTAAAAAATTAGCCTTTCGAATTTCTGAAGGTACATTTTACCTGTTGTGTACTACTGTCTGGCTAAGGAGGAATTTTGTTCTCCTCCGTCAGTGTTTTGTCTCGACTGAAATTTCCCAGGTCATGCTGCACTTGTGTATCTCTCTGGAAATACGTTTTCTTTGGCATGACTACTGGAGCCCTCACTTTTCCTTCAAGATGAAATGTAAGCATCAGTCAGCTAATTGGAAAGATATTTTGGAATACCCTGCTATCTAACTAAGGAATGCATGTCTTTTTGTCTTATTTTCACTTTGTACTTTTCTGACCTTCCAATTAGAATATCTAAGTCCCTTGTGAGTTGTATCCTTTTATTCAGTTTTGTATCTTTTAGTACAGGTCAATGCCTGGATCATACAAGGTATTAAACATATTTTGAATGAATCAATGAAAAATGTGTAAGATATGTTTAAAAATTTAATACAGTACTTAATTTTTATAGTCAACTAGCTACTTCCTTCTTTAAAATAAACCATCCTGAAAGATTTCATTATGCAGACATTCATCACTTAGTGACCCTACTTGCTAAGAAAATCCCGACTGCCTAAAATAATGAATATTAAACTCAGAGGTGTGGTGGAATTGTAGGCACTGGAAGGATCCAACTTAGCCCTGTTATCAATAATAACAGCAACTATGGAAATGAAGTGTGAACAAAATCATTTAATATTGTCAATTTCTGAAAATAAGCAGATGACAAAATCCTTCTAGGTGTTTATTGATTCTGTTTTGTTGTAAAGAATTCGGTTATGTTTCAAGTAGGGTATGTTCAGCAGTTATGGATATTGGCTAAATGTTATAATGACAGATAGCATGTGAATGGATTTGATACACATTCTTATTTCAACCAGTAGCTGTTCAGTTTATGTAAAATTATAGAAATTTTTCATCCATGTTAGGGAACTCTATCAAAGCAAAAAGATAACTATGAAATCTCATAGTATGTGACGCACAAATATTTTCCTAGAATCCTTTCTATCAACTTTTCAAAGATATAGATCATTTTGCCCAGAACAAATTAAAAATGTAAAGACTATAAGCATTGGAAATTCTGATCCTGTGTGTAATGAAAAACATTATGTTAGATATTAACAGGATAGAGCAGCCTTGTATTTATTTATAATCTAATTTGTTATGTTTGCATAGACATAACCTATGCAAAAAGTATATAATTAAAATGCTAAAATTGTGCTGGCTACATTTAACTCTAATATTATTTAAAATGCATCCTTCTCGGGGTGCCTGGGTGGCTCAGTGAGTTAAACCCTCTGCCTTCAGCTCAGGTCATGATCTCTGGGTCCTGGAACGGAGCCCCGCGTCAGGCTCTCTGCTCGGCGGGAAGCCTGCTTCCCTTCCTCTCTCTCTGCCGGCCTCTCTGCCTACTTGTGATCTCTCTCTGTCAAATAAATAAATAAAATCTTTAAATTTAAAATTAAAAGATAAATACATTTTAAAAATAAATAAATAAAATGAGAATTTACCAAAATATAAAAAGAACCAACTGCAGCATCTTCTTTCTTGGTGTATTTGAGCATGTGTTTATGATATTAATTATTGGAGACATCATGGACCAAATACCTAATAACTATCTATGCCAAATTCATAGGAATTCAAAAAACAACGTATCCAAAGATAAGGTGATAGCTTTGAATACAACATAGTTTGCCATTATTTGTACCTAACTGTGGTTTTTACTTATCTCTCCTATTATCTAAAATTCTGCCAGTAACAACTTGAAATCATTTGGACCTTTAAGATATATAGAGAACACTTCTGGATAGTGCTATATCTACTTACTGAGCTAATTTGAGGAATACTTTTTATTCTGTGTATATAATCAACTACTCAGTGATTCTAGAGAAATGTTATGATTGTACTTCAAAAGTTTGAATATTTGAAATTAGAAAGTTACTGGCCAACAAAATTATGGACCACAGATACTCAAAAGGGGAGTATCAAATCTGAAATAAGATAGTTTGTGCTTCCTCATGAATCATAATCATAATCATTTAACTAAATTGGGGGTTCAGGAATTAAGTGTAATTCTAAAAGTTAGGAGCATGGAAGTAAGCTCTGAAGGATTTTCAAACATCCCCATGACCATGAATTTGTAGAATGGAAATGCTATTTTTCATGAAAACAATACCCCAGTTAGTCAGTCCCAGTGATGCCAATCTGTAAGGAAAAAGATGCCCCTTTTGGAACTCAAAACAACTTCCAGAGGGAAGTTTAGTAATATCAGCATAAGTCTCATCAGCAAATCCCCAGTCACAAATAAATAATTCTGGTTGAGTATCTTGAAAGTGAAACCATCCCCCAGCACATTTCACTTCCCCATTGTCCATCTGCATTCCTCATCCAGCCCAAGTTATAAGATTTGAGTGTGAGCATTTTTAGAGTCCAGGGAGGTATTTACATGTTCTGTCGTTCATTGTAGCAAAACATTTTTGTGTTTCTCTAAAGATTATGTACACAATCTTTAAGAGCATTTTAGAAAGAGCAGGAACCTCAACCTCACATGTATTTTTCATTACTTTCCAGCTGCTATTTCTTAGATTGTCAGAATTGGGATAATAACCCGCAGACTATCACTTTGTGCTTTGCTGAAAGGGAGGATTGGGTTGCCACCAAATCCCTAATTGAGACCGAATTAGAATAAACGGTTGTTAAGCTCTCCAGCCTAATTGTGAATTGTGTGTATTTGACATTCACTAAGATATAAATTAAAATAAAAAGAGCATTTTCAGAGGCATTGGAGTAGCTTTGCATTAATGATGGCCTCCTTTGCACTGCTGACGGTTTGCATTATTCATAATGTCATTATCAGGACTATTCAGCGCTGAATGATTTGTTCGCCCAGAAATTGTACAGCCTGACCAGATAAGTAATATCTGTAGTTTGTATTTATTCTTATGACTGCTTACTCGGGTATGGCTTCTTTTATCTCTGTTGTGAGCTTACTTACTGCTGCTCAGCGGGATGTACCATCAGTGACATAAGCTTTATTCATTTATAGATGCAGAGCACTGCATCAAAGTATTAAATCCTGCAAATGTGGGGAAAACTCAAAGGCTTTAATCCTCGGACTGGCAATCGTCATTGTACTGCTGCCATATGTCAGCACTGAAGTTAACTTTCGGGTTTGTGCGTTTGCAGAAGGCATACAGCCATGTGCCGCCTGCTTGTTTGTTTAAGACAGCGTCTTCCCCAACACTGCAATAACTTTGCCATTCAAACCCCTTTCATCGGCACAGAAAGGAGTAACCAGAGTCACACAATGAAATGCCAACGTGTCCTTTCAGCAGTGATTGGTCTATTTTATAACTTCTTTCTTATTCTAATTAAACTAGCTTAGGAGAGGACTCTGTTTTAGCATCCTGGGCTTCTGAATGACAAGAGAAGGCAGGGGAGAATCAGAGCATTTAGAAAGCTCTCTGCTGTGATAGCAAGGTTTAAGGGTCTAGAGGTTTTCTTTTTTTCTTTCTTCTTTTTTCCCCCCCAGCAAAGAGATCATCTTTTGAAATCTCCATCAGCTCCCTTCTACACATACCAATTTCAGTTTTGTAACACCCCTTGCTGTGCATCTCTTGGCAGGAAACTTGCCCATCTTGCAGAGTCTTGCATGAATAATTCATTTAAGTGTCACGCTGACTCTCAAAAGCCTGGATTACTACTTTGGAGGAAATGTTTAATAGGATTCTTCCAAACAATCCAAAATATAGCTCCGAGTTCCCTGGGTCCTATCTCTTGAGGCCGTTGAACCTGTGTCTAGCTGGACTGTAACCTTATCATGAAGGCTCGTATTATAAATTAGGGTCACTGGTTTACAGAGACATGGGATTCTTAAATACAGGGTTTGAGTTCAAGACATTGGCACAATTACTTTTTGTTAGACTTGGGGTTTTGGCCTCTCTTGGATGATACCAAAGTACCTCAGAGACCCAGGCAGATCAGCAACTGGGAGAAGGACTGAGTTGGATGTAGGCAAACAAGCCCTACAGTGTGGCAACCATTGTGATCACCCGCTGTTACTCACTGACCTTGTTCTTCCAACTGTAGCCCTGCTGTTAATCAAACCTGAATATTCAAAAATCTTCTTTAGACTCAAAAACTTAACCCTTTTAAGCCTTGCCTGGTGATTTTACTGTATCTTCTCACCTGCATCTCCTCTTCCATTCTCCACAAGGCCTCCTTTGCAATCCCTTCAAAGCCTTTGTGTCCTAAAAATGTATTGCATTACCTTAAAGGATCGATGGCTTACATTTTAACCCACTCTCACTATCCTAGGATGATTTGCATTTTAAGTCAAGAAGGTCACAAACTTAAAAGAATCTTTCTGATGTGGTTTTTGGAATATAGGTGAGGTTCGGTGGGGTGAGGTCCAGAGCCAACAGCCAAGAAAGAATTCTTGAGATGTCTTTGGTGCAAAATGGTGTGTTTTTTTGGTTTGTGTTTTATTTTTTTATTATTATTTTCAATTAGCCAGCATACAGTAGTACATCATTAGTTTTTGATGTAGTGTTCAATGATTTATTAGTGGTGTGTAACACCCAGTGTTCATCACGACCCTCCTTAATACCCATCATCTGGCTGCGCCATCCGCCCACCCCCTCCCTTCTGTAACCCTCAGTTTGTTTCCCAGAGTTCAGAGTCTCCTATAATTTGTCTCCCTCTCTTGATTCCTTCCCATTCAGCTTTCCCTCCCTTCTCCTGTGGTCCTCCATGCTCTTCCTTATGTTCCACATATGAATGAAACCATTTGATAATTGTCTTTCTCTGCTTGACTTATTTCACTTAACATAATCCCCTCCAGTTCCATTCATGTTGATGCAAATGGTGGGTATTCATCCCTTCTGATGGCTGAGTAATATTCCATCGCATATATGAACTACTCTTCTTTATCCACTCATCTTTTGAAGGGGATCTCATCTCCTTCCACAGTTTGGCTATCAGGGACATTGCTGCTATGAACATTGGGGTGCATGTGGCCCTTCTTTTTACTATGTCTGTATATTTGGGGTAAATACCTAGTGATGCAATTGCTTGTTGCATTTGTTGTAGGGTAGCTCCATTTTTAATGTCTTGAGGAACCTCCATACTGTTTTCCAGAGTGGCTGTATCAGCTTGCATTTCCACCAACAGTGTAAGAGGGTTCCCTCTTTTCCACATCTTCACCAATGTTTGTTGTTTCTATCTTGTTAATTTTTGCCATTCTAACTGGCAAACTAACTGGCTGGAAGGTGATATCTCATTGTGGTTTTGATTTATATTTCCCTGATACCTAGTGATATTGAACATGTTTTCATGTGTATGTTAGCCATTTGCATGTTGTCTTTGGAAAAGTGTCTGTTCATGTCTTCTGCCCATTTATTGATTGGATTATTTGTTTTTGGAGTGCTGAGTTTGAAAAGTTCTTTATAGATCTTAGATACCAGCCCTTTATCTGAAATGTACTTTCCCAGAGGTCACTGTGGCCAATTGCAAAGAGGTTACTGCCTATGTTTTCCTCTAGGATTTTGATGGATTCCTGTCTCACATCGAGGTCTTTCACCCATTTTGGGTTTATCTTTGTGTATGGTGTAAGAGAATGGTCCAGTTTCATTCTTTTGCATGTGGCTGTCCAATTTTCCCAGCACTATTATTGAAGAGACTGTCTTTTTTCCACTGGATATTCTTTTCTGACTTGTTGAAGATTAGTTGACCATAGAGTTGATGGTTCATTCTTGGGGTCTCTATTCTGTTCCACTGATCCATGTGTCTATTTTTGTGCCAGTACCATGCTGCCTTGATGATCACAGCTTTGTAACAAAGCTTGAAGTCAGGCATTGTGATGCCCCCAGCTTTGGTTTTCTTTTTCAACAATTAGCTGGAAGTTTGAGGGAAAAACTGAGAGCTCTTTCCTTAAGGTCAGGAACATAACAGGGATGCCCTGAAATGCCGTAGAGAAATCCGCCCTCGTTAAAAGACCACCAGAGACGTGAGTCAAAGCCAATCGGCAGGGGCCGTTTATTACAGGTTCGAACCTGGACCTCTGAGCACTCGTTGCCGGTAACGCCGAGAGGTCCGGGTCTGGGTAGGTGCAGGGTTTTTATAATCAGGTATAAACAGGTTCTGGGTGGGGCGGAGCGGATTGGTTGACATTTTGAACATTTGAAAAAGGCATACTTGGAGTTAGTTGATTGGTTTAGGGGGCCCGCGCGCGCGAAAAAGCAAGCGTTCGTACAGAAGCGAAACTAGCTGGTTAGCTTTCTGTTCCCCGATTCCTCAGATAAAATACATTCCCAGTCAAGGGTGGGGAGTTCTTATTCCTAGTCAAGGTCGGGGAGTTCTTATTCCTAGTCAAGGTCGGGGAGTTCTTTTGGTCTCTCATTCCCCCCTTTTCTCAAGTACCTGAGGAGCCAATCTTGGGTCCTTAGTGGTCATCGGTGTAATTGTCGCTGTTGCTGTTGTTCAGGTCTAGGGGCTGATACTACTGTCTTAAGAGCATGATTTGTACTGTCTGAAGGCGTTGATTAACAAAAGCCACCAGATGATTTAAGATACATGGGCCAAAGGTCAGTAAGAGGAGCAGGATACAGATGGGTCTGTGGTCAACAGTCCATTCGCCGTTCTGGTTGGGGTTTCTGACGAGGTCTGACAGCGGGTCGACTGCCTTTACGTGGGTGTGGTGTATCCAGGTCGCTATGCTGTCCACTTTGATGGCCGTGGGAGTAGTCAGGATAACCTGGTAGGGTCCTTTCCAGAGAGGCTTGAGAGTCTCGATTCGGTGTCGTTTGATGAGGACCCAATCCCCTGGGCGGAGCTGGTGAGGTGTAGGTGGTGGTCCTGTTTCATGTAAGTCTCGGCCAAATCCATTTATGGACCCGTTGCAGGGCTTGGAGGGAGAATAAAAGAGAATTATCATGATCTGACTTGATAAGGTCACTTTTGAGTTTGGATATGATGGGAGGAGGCCTACCATACATGATCTCATAGGGTGTGAACCCCAACTTGTATGGGGTGTTGCGTACTCGATATAGAGCGTAGGGGAGTAGAGCCACCCAATTAGCGCCAGTCTCCATGGTCAATTTAGCAAGGGTCTCTTTTAAGGTTCTATTTATCCTTTCTATCTATCCTGAGCTCTGGGGTCTATATGCACAATGTAATTTCCAATTAACCCCAAGTACGGAAGCCAGGCCCTGACTTACCTTAGAGACAAAGGCTGGCCCATTATCTCATCCTATCATAACAGGAAAGCCATACCTGGGCAGGATATCTTCGAGTAGTTTCTTTGCTACTACTTGTGCGGTTTCGTGCTTGGTTGGGAAAGCCTCAGTCCAACCTGAAAAGGTATCTACAAACACCAGTAAGTACTTATAGCCATACTTTCCAGGCTTTACCTCTGTAAAGTTTACCTCCGAGTAGGCTCCCGGCAGGGTTCCCCTTTCACGGGATCCGGTCATGGTGGGATGTGGGCAAGCGTTTTGGAGCTTGCAGGCCGTGCAATCTGAGGCGATCCTTTCGGCTTTCTCGGTGATGTTTCTGATGGTTAACCTGGATCGCCTCATAAGGTCCTGAAGTCTTCTGGAGCCTAAATGGGTTGTGTGATGGATCTGCTCTAGGACTGCTTGTCCCAAGGCTTCGGGGAGGATGATATTGTCCTTTGCATCCCGCCACCAGCCATCCTTGACCTGTGTCATCGGGAGTTTACTCATCCAGGTGATGTCTTCCTCAGAATATTCAGGGCAGGGCGGCAGTTCTCGGGGTCCTGGGTCGGGTAGCCGTATGGGTAGTACTGGAATGTTCCTGTGGGCTATCTGGCGAGCAGTCTGATCAGCCAGATTGTTTCCCCGGGAGACCGGATCGTTTGGTTTCTGATGGCAGGGGCAATGAACTATGGCTAGTTTCTTGGGGGCCCAGATGGCTGTTAGTAGGGCCAAAATTTTGTCCCTGTTTTTGATGTCTTTTCCTTTGGTGGTGAGTAGCCCCTTTTCCCTGTAAATTGTTTCATGAATGTGGGCCGTGGCAAAAGCATATCGGCTGTCTGTGTATACAGTCATCCGGAGGCCCTGCCCTAACTTAAGGGCCTGAGTTAAGGCGATTAACTCAGCTCTCTGTGCTGAGGTGCCCGGAGGCAACGCTTCCGCCCAAATAACTTTTGTTTCAGATGTGACTGTGGCCCCTGCATACCTCTGTCCTTCGCGGACGAAACTGCTGCCATCAGTGAACCAAATGACTTCGGCATCTGTCAGGGGGTAGTCCTGCAGGTCTTCCCGCAGTCCGTGAACCTGGGCTAATATCTCGGTGCAGTTATGGAGGGGGGCGTCCAGGTCTGGGTCAGGCAGCAGTGATGCGGGGTTTAGAGCCCGAGGGGAAGTATAGGTTACTCTCAAGGGGTCTAGTAACAGCCTTTGGTAGTGGACCATGCGAGCATTACTCATCCATTGGTCCGGAGGTTGTTTAAGGACGCTTTCAATGGCGAGCGGGGTGGTCACATATAATTCTTGACCCATTGACAGCTTATCGGCGTCTTTCACCATCAGGGCGGTGGCCGCTATCATTCGAAGGCAAGGGGGCCATCCTGCTGCCACTGGGTCTAACTTTTTTGAAAGATATGCTACGGGTCTAGGCCAGGGGCCTAAGTGTTGGGTCAATACAGCCTTGGCCACCCCATTACGCTCATCCACATATAAGTGGAATGGTTTGGAAATGTTTGGCAGTCCCAGTGCCGGTGCTGAGAGGAGGGCCTTCTTTACCTGCTGGAAGGCTCACTCTGCCTCCTCTGGCCACTCAAAGTTCTGCTGGCTTTTGGAGGCTATATACAGGGGCTTGGCCATCTCGGCGAAGCCTGGTATCCATAATCGGCAGTATCCTGCCGTCCCCAGGAACTCCCTTATCTGACGTGGCGAGGTGGGTCAGGGGATGCAGAGCACAGTGTCCTTGCGGGCATCAGTGAGCCATCTTTGTCCCCCCTTCAGCAAGTATCCCAGGTACACTATCTCGGGCTTGTAGATCTGTGCCTTCTTCGCTGAGGCCCGGTACCCCAGGTCACCGAGGGTCTGAAGAAGGTTTTCGGTTCCTCGAAGGCAGGTCTACTGGGTCTCTGCAGCTACTAAAAGATCATCTACATACTGCAAGAGCGTTATATCAGGGTTTTGTTTTTTGTACTCACTTAGATCCTCGTGGAGGGCCTCATCAAACAGGGTGGGTGAGTTCTTGAATCCTTGCGGGAGGCGAGTCCATGTCAACTGCCCATTTATACCTTTCTCAGGGTCTGTCCATTCAAACGCAAAGAGATCTTGGCTCTTGGGTGCCAAGGGCAAACTGAAAAAGGCATCCTTCATGTCGAGAACAGTGTACCATGTCTTGTTAGGCCCCAGGGCACTGAGGAGAGTATAGGGGTTAGGAACATTAGGGTGTTGTAGACCCGTTGTGCTATGCGGAGCAGACCCTGGACCTGCTTGCCTTCTAAATCTTCTAATTTCTGGAGTTTCCTTTTAATATCAGGGGCCGCCTGGTTTACAAAGGACATAACCACTGCCGCCTGATTTTCAGGGGCCTCGGGATCCATGGGGGTGTACTGTCTAAAGGCTTCCATCAATCTCTCTAAGAATGCTGCTGGACTCTCTGTCTTACCTTGTATCATTGCATATACTTTGGCCAAATTGGTGGGTCTGCGAGCAGCAGCCCTGAGACCTGCCATTAGAGTCTGGCGATAAATGAGTAGTCGTCCCCTACCTTCTGCCGTGTTGTAGTCCCAATTGGGCCTGGTCAAAGGGAAACCCGCGTTAATGAGGTCCGGATTGACGGTTGGCTGGCCATCATCCCCGGGGACCAGCTTTCTCGCTTCCATCTGGATTCTTTCTCTTTCCTCGGTGGTAAACAGGATACGCAAGAGCTGCTGGCAGTCATCCCAGGTGGGCTGGTGAGTGAACATGATGCTATCTAGAAGAGCTATAAGATCTTTTGGGTTATCTGAAAATCGCGCATTCTGAGTTTTCCAATTATATAGATCACTAGTTGAAAAGGGCCAATACTGGAGTCGGGGATTGCCAGTGTCATCAGGGGGGCTAATCTCTCTGAGGGGTAAAGCAACAGTTGAGTCTGGTGGGCGGGGAGGATTCTCTTTTTGAGAGCGCCCTCTAGTGTGTCCGGCAGGCCCGTCGGTCTCTCTATGGGTGACGGGGGTTGCGGCCATCGCTTCCCGACCTTCCGTTACCACCTGGGGAGGGGGAGCAGGTGCGGCCATTGGTATGGGGGCAACTTGAGGCCTCGTGGGAGGAAGTTGGTAAGGGGGTGGGTCTAGACTGAGTAAGTCTTGGCTATCAGGGAGAACGGGCGGTGGGGGTGCAGATGGGTTACGGGGTCTGGGAGATTCTGTGGATCGGGCTGCAATTTCCTGAGGACAGGAAGGGAGCCAACCAGGGAGGGGGATTTTCTACCAAATCTTGCCAGACCAGAATATAGGGAGCTTGGTCTGGGTGTCCCTCTTTCCCAGGAAGAAAAACCTGGGCCTTGATCTTGAGGATTACAGATAGGCAGAAGGTGCCTTGAGCGGGCCATCCCATCCCGTAGGTTGGCCATTCGGAGTGGCAGAAGTAATGAGTTTTGATCTCCGGATGTCCAGGCTCAGGTCATTGCCCCTTGCCTGAA